>JAYDZF010000009.1:13242632-13253720 GCA_034509105.1 Microcambeva barbata
TTTGATTTTTTTTCTATAATAGGTACACATGGAAGCCAGCAGAAAAAGCAGTATATGCATTTCTGCTCTCCTGGCCAAGCAAGGGATCTGTTATTCTCAATGAGCCTGTGGTGTCAGAAAGTAAAACACAGGTTGGTAGTATTTATTGTTTCATTTTTTCATTTCCTCCTCTGACAAGTCATTACATTTTTCCTTTTACAAACAATTCCAATGACAGTGCTTTTAATAAACAGTTAAGAAAAAGTTATTTTTATATACAGGAGCAGAAGTTATGTTGGGGAAAAGTCCTGATTAGAAATACCAAGTTAACTTGCACGGCAGTAGAGTGGGTCAGGACCTGGTAGAGTTGCTGTGTTGTATTGTATTAGCAAATGCAGGCGCTTTGCTAAGTAAGAGATAAGTAGATAAGTGTAGTCATGTTGCAGGGGAAACAGACTGGACCATTAACATTAAGATGGGATCTGGAAAACGAAAACAACAAATGTGACTTTAGCTTTTGAATGTGTAAATATTATGTAAATTCAGTAGTATTCAAATACTGACATTTGTTTTGACAGCCATATGCTCTCCTGCAAAGGTTGTCTCTGTATCCGTGTTGAACACCCTTTTTATTGTCTAATTCTGCTCAAATACAGGTGCAATTGTTGGGATATGGTTCACTGAAGTGGGTTCCAATGAAACCAAGTGGTCTACAGGTTTACTTTCCTACTCTACCTCCTGATCAGATGCCATGCTCATGGGCTTGGACATTACAACTTACTGGTGTAGCTTAGCTACATAACTTCAATGTAATAAGGTCCCACAGGAATGGGTCACTAGAATTGTTTACATGGCAAATAATGATAAAGGAAAAAGCAATATTGTCATTTTTAACATTTAAAAACTAGTTTTTGATTCTGTTCAAAGATTTAAATGATTAGGGATTTTATAAAGTAATTATTTACTTTTTGGTAAGCTACTACTGACTGAATAATGTGGGTTCAGAATGTTGGATAGAAATATTATGTGAGAATTCAAAATGAGTCGGGGTGTAAAAAAGCCTTATAACTATGTGACTTTAAATTCTTTGCAATGAATGTACATCCTGAGCAGATAATAAATGCAAATAAAATATTAAAAAGCAATTATCGACTGTTTCAATTTTCCACTGATTAGCTGCTACATTTAATTTATTGTTTAATTATAAGTGCATGTGTATTAGAAGTTGAGCAATTCTCAAGAACACTGCAGAAACAGAAGACACAAAAATTAAATCAATATTTTTTATTGAACTGCTCATGGCCTCACATAAACAAATAGAAAATACTGTATTGGGTGGATGTTTTTAATTCTCACTCCAGTTGAATCGTTGAGATGTGAAAATTGAGGAGTTGTACTGCATAATCACAAGCTTGTGTATTGCTGCTTCTGATAAGACTGTTTGGAATTCAGTGGGGAGTAACATTATTGTTTACTTTGTTTAAGCATTTTTCAGCAGTCTACTTCACATGGTGCAGTGGTAATTTAGTGGATCTAGGCTATTAATATATAGGTTAAGAAAAAGTACTGAATAATCACACAGGATGACTTGCATTTGTCTTTCATACATTCTAGCCTCAAAGATCTATACACACACTCTTCTTTCTTTTAAGGAATTTCTGAGAAATTCTAAAAAAACACCCAAAAAACAAACTACAGTCAAATGACCATTGTCTGGTGACCAGTTTAGTTCACTTATAGAAGTGTTTAGAATCAGAGAGCATCACATGCCAGAAGGAAATACACTTGCATTCTTCCCTCCCCCTAGAAACTCCCTATCTGAGTTATTCAGGGCAGCCATGTCAGGAATAGCACTATACTGTTTACACATGTTACAGGCCCATGTTGGTAAAATGTCTGAATGAACATGTAGTTCCAACCTATTTTATATCCAAATGGATAATGCTTCAAGTACCTAGTTGGAAATCCATGTCATTAAATGTAAAATTTCTTAGGGGTTGTTTAATCAGCTTATTGTTTGCATAGGCACAATAAGTCATTGAAAAGAATTGCATCCAGATGTGTGACATGGTAGAACATATTGTCCAAACATTTTATCATTTCTTCTACCTAGCTGACCATAAACTTGATAACTCCTGCATTCCTTTGACCCATCATTTTGAGTGTGATACAAACCTTCCATTTGAAATGTATGTATATTTACAAAATACAATGAAGTTAAAGAGTAAAAACAATGAAAATCTTTTTTTGTTTTATTTTGACAATTCAATATTTAAAAGGCACAACCAACCTCCATGTACTTGCATCTTGCAATATGTCTAACTAAAATGTGTGCAGAGCAAGGACTACACCATTAATTCAAATTCCTTTTTGGATTAACACAAATACAACATTTAATTTTAGAAACAGTGTTGCCCTGGTGCAATTCTACCAAAACAAAGAGTTTGATGGGTAATGCATTATTTTCAGGGCCATTTGAAAGCCCTTATCAGGTTTGCCAGCTTTAGGAAGGTGGTCTGAAAACAAAGAGCATGATGCCAGCTATTAAACCACAGTTGTGTCCATCCTTTTGGCAGGGTTAAAAATAGTTCAGAAAAAGAATGTGTAATCTGACATTAAGGACAACTGTGTTTTATAGAACCACTATTCCTTCCCACCCATACAGGTTAAGTGGCAGAAAGTTTCAAGAACAATATGTATAGTTTTTGCTTTAGAGTAGCAATCCTTTTTTTTATTACTAAGATCAGCAGTTTTGGTCAGTTTAATTGCCAAGCCATTCAGTAGGCAAATACAAGTGTTAGAGTAGCAGTTTCCTGGGCTGTTTTAAAGGGCACTTTTAATTTCTGCTTTAGTAAACTTTTTTGGTTTTAATTTAAATTGAGGCCCTTGGGTGGCTCAAGGGTCTATTACACTTACCTGGTATATGCAAGTTTATTATTAAGTAATCCCTTGGCTATGTGTTATATCAGTTGTTGTTGAATGGTGGTTCATAACGCAGTGCCGTCTGAGAGATCACAGGCAATTTTGCTTAAGCTAGCGCTCTTGGGGGTTACACACGAAAATGTCTTTCCATTAATTGAATCGTTTAATGATAATGTCCTCTAGAGATAGAATTATTAAAATCCCTTTCTTTGAGGTACATTATTTATACACATTTCAATAGCTTATCTCATGCATTTGTAGACAAACTGGAGATCTTCTGACCATCTAAGATCATCAAGAACTCAGCCTTTTCTAGATGCAGCTTTTATACCAAACCATGATTACAATAACCCGTTGACATCACCTGTCTGGTATCACATCATTATTTTGTGTTTCACCTCAATACTAGCCCCAAATCACCCCAACCCAGCTTTTTGGATGCTTACCAGACAAAACATGAAATATCCTTTAGTTCAAATAGTTCAATCTGCAATAAACAAATACTTTTTTCACACATGAATTCTAAACTGAAACATCAACTCTTTGAAAATATGGGTAGTGGTCATGAGTCCACATTTAACTTGTTTTCAAAAACATGATGTAATAGGTGAACACTGATAACTGTTTAGTGTATGTGCTTAACTGGCCTGCCTGCAATTTGTATCTGTGCCATTTAAAATGTATAGAGCATTATGTGAAGAATCAGACACTGGCTATCATGGGCTGTTAAGCACCTGAATGCAAGAATGGAGATAACTGCAACAGTTAGTTCTAGCAGGCATCAACTTCTTTGTGCTAATATTTACAGAAGTTCATTTGTTCAGCTTTGCCACACATCCCTTCAACTCGCAATTTCCATCTGTCAGAGTGACTAATAATTTCTAATGTTTTAGTCTGACGCATAATTGGAAATGAGAATGTAGCTATTATATCTTCACCAAGCTTTGTAGATTTTTCTTAGATTTCCTATATTTTGTCTAGGACAGTATTTTATGATGTGGACATGACCTATTTAGCTACAGCAAATGTAAACATAAATCAGTTTCATTATGGACCAATAAGGAGAAAATCCTTTCCTGTTTCAGCAATAATGCAATTGACCTAACCTGAACCCATCCAAAACCTTTGGAATGAATGAAATACCAGCTCTAGTCCAGGCCATCTTTCTCAAGATTTATTGTATTTTTTCCAATATGGCTTTTAATCTATTTTTATTCCAAAAACTGAAGACCCCTCTGGAGAATCATACACCCTGGAGGGTCATACACCCTGCATGAGGTATAATGCATCTGCCATAGAGCAACAACTCAACCATGCGAATATTATATTTTAAGTGATATGGCCTTTATTTCTTATAGTGTTCCTTCTTTGTCTCGCCTTCCTATGGCCTTCTTTCTCTTCCTCTGTAGTGGAAAGGTGCAGCTTTAGTGCAATCTGAATTTATCTCTATCCGTGTGTATTCTCTTATGGCTGCTTCTCATTGTCACACTGATAGACATCTCCAACAGCCTCCCTCAGCCAATCAACACACTAAGTGTTTATGCCAAGAAACATGATCATTTTCTACTTCCTTCCCACTCATCTTGCATAAGGCTGAGGGATTAGAAGCAAAGCTTGGAGTGGAGCACACAAAGCAAATCAGGAAGCTTGGCAGTGCTGCTGAGGATAGACAGCATTGTGAGGAAAACTGAAGGGAACTGCACTAAATGGATATGCCAAGGTGAGAAGGGGGAGCTTAATCATCAGCGCATTCTTTCTTTTTATATATTAATATTAATCTTGTCTAATTACATTTCCTATTAGGCACATTTGGATAAAATTGTATTTTTTTTGTTATCAATAAGCTTTAGGGACACCACATGACTTATTACACATTAAAGTGTAACAGCAAATTGTTTTTTTGAAAGACACAAATGTGTTATATAAGTATAAAGACCTCTCGTAAAAATATTGAACTATTTCTAATTTGATGTATATTTTTGGCACATTTTATTAAGTTTAATCATTTTACACTGCATTTGAACAAATTGTTCTTGATTTGCACTTTTACAATACATGTTGAAAGTTATGGGACATAGTACACACAAATAACACTTACATAAAAACCTTAAGTATGATCACTAGTCAGTGATATATGATCTCTGTAGCAGTTTAGTATGTTCTGTGTGCATCTAGATTGTTTTTTCTTTAGCTCACAGGGTAATAACGAAATGATGCCTTATGGACTTTAAGTGCAACTAGATTCAACGCAACCAATAGCATTAACAACACAAGTAAGGAGACTGATAACATATGCATTACTTTGTTACATTTCATCAAAGAGAATATAAGTTTTAGGGGTTTTTTGTTTTCAAAATGATATCATCTTCATTTTGCAACAAGCATTATTATTTACCTAACAAATAATAGAATAATATCTAACATACGTGTACTGCTTTTAGAAATGAAACTTCAGTGCCCTTGGTACCTGCTTTAGTGAAATCAACCCATTTAAAACATTCAGTGTCACTGTACCAGAGAAACTGCAGTTCTATGTAAGGAAACAGTGTGTGTTTCCATGGCAATGAGTTAACCATGGTGCCAAATTAAGTCTTCTACCTAAAGGCATTTTCATATTAATTTCAATTCATTCACTTTCATTCATCCCCTCGATTTTCTCTACATGTGGAATATCTCCAAAAATCTATGTCGTTATCCAGTTCTCTTACATTCAACTTACACACATGGAAGTGGTATTTCTTACTATCCTAGTGAATAAAAATACATCACATTTATCATTCCACTGCCAACAAAAGCTCAGGCTGAGAGTGATCCATTGAATAGTGTGGTCTTTTTGAAACTCTACCCACTGCATGAGTCAAATGCTTATCAAAAATAGCAAAAATAGGTATGTTGTTGCCATGGGAACATTCTTCATTTCTTCACTCCTTATGGTGAATGTCATTTACATTATAATAAGATTAAAGAGCCAGTTTAGCTGCAATTATACTGCTTTTAAACTGGATATTTAATTAACAGTACTCAGATGACAGTCAAAATTATGAACTGATAAATTTAATAAAAATGTTAGTGATTGCTTGAGATGCACAGTGAAATTACTGTGGGCAAGATGAGAAAGATCTCAGCTAACCAAGCCATCACAGGACACAACTTTTATTTACAGATAATACAGCTGCTTATATTTTTAGAGGTAAATAAAATAAAAAGTACCAAGACAAGGATTGAACCATTTATTAGAACTATATATTAAAAATAAAGTAACCAAAATTTACATAATGAAATCCATTGACATTTTTTACATTGGGCAGGAATGTATCATTAAAATAGAATGTTAAAATGTTATTTATATGAAAAAAATTGAGATTCTGGCTCTGACTCACTCTTTTTTATGTTCTCATTCTTTATATTCTCCTTATTACTCCACTTTCAATTGTTATCTCCAATATCTTCACCTCACACTCTTCACTATAACTTCACACCTTCACAAACTTCACATTGTTCTGCTAATGAGCTAGCTACCTAGCTAGGTGAGTGGATAGGTATGTCATTTCACAGCAGAAAAGTCCTGGGTTTGATCCCCAGATGGGGCGGTCTGGGACCTTTCTGTGTGGAGTTTGCATGTTCTCTCCTGCACGGATTTAGGGATTTAGTCCAGGTGTTCCAGTTTCCTCCCGCAGTCCCAAAACCAGAGAGGTAAATTGAAGATATATTAAATTGTCCATGTGTGTCTTTGATATAGGCTTGTATAAGCTTGTGTACTTTTTTGTGTACACAATTATCTTTTGTATGTCTGACATTAATGTAACCAAAAATGTAGAACACTTTCAAATCCAAATTTTAAAATGTTATTTTTATTAACCACTTTAACGTGATCAGGGTTGCACTGGGTCCAGGCAGCACTGAATTTAAGCAAGAAACTCTGACAGCCATGTTTAAATTTCAGCAGTGGACAGAATAGACATTACCTGAGAAACATAAAGAGAATATCATATAAGATTGTTTAAAACATTAAATTAAATATTAAATGACAGTGTTAGGCTGATAAGAGATATGATTAATAGTAATGGGCAAATTTCATGAGATTGCAAGAATTACATAGCTAGATTGCTAAATGGGCGATGTGTTAAATTGTATACTACATATTAAAAATGTGAAAAAATACTAATGTCACCAGTGATCATAGACCAATTAAACATAGGGCTTTGTAATGTCCGTACCATCTGTGTCCATGCTCTCTGCCAAGGGGGCACTTAACTCCAGGGCCAGGGCAGCCCTTTTTAAGTAACACCAAATTTCCTAAATCCTTGTGTTTCTTTATTAGTTCTATTTGTTGTTAGTTTGGAGGAAATACCTTGCCTGACTTTGTAAGAACTCAGCAGACAGACAGTGGTAGATTTATGGTTTTGTAGCTATGATCACAGGCATCCTTCTGCTTTAAGTTGGGTATCACAGCAGCATTCACACTTTATGCTACTGCTGGTTACATGAGGTATTTTGTTGCTCTGTTCTCTGTTTAACAACTGACCAGTGGATTGATTAGCTATATCCAGTGTTTCTACTGGACTGTTGCAGTAACTATTGTCTCTTCTTGCCTTGTTTAGGGCAAACCTTTTAGTCCTTAGTGTGTGTGTGAGTATGTGTGTGTGTGTGTGTGTGTGTGTGTGTGTGTGTGTGTGTTATAAGAGAAAGTAAGTCAGAGGAAGTGGGTAATATCAAATCACATCTAGATTTTGAGCAGCACAAAGGTGTTCCACATATATTGGAAAAGCCAGGTGGCGAGGAAGACCCAGTGGGATTGACCATTATGTGAATAGATAGTGATAAAAGGTTTGACCTTAGTGTGCATCCTGATCATCTGTATGAGGACTACATACACAAAAGTGAACCAGAACTTCAAAATTGCATTGTTGCGTCATATTATCTGTAAAACACTGAGAAAAGAATACTGTATATTAGGTATGCATCTGTCATTGGACTGTCAACATTCATCTCATGCTTGACACAAATGCTTGGGAAAGGCCCACAAACTAATAAACCAGCACATGTAAAGCATGTAAACATGTCAAATAATAGCAACCACAACGAGTACAGAACTATAGTATGTAAATGTTTTTGAATCATCATAAGGCTCTGGACTAGGCAAAACTGTCATGGACAGATCAAGGAAGTTGTACGTCCAAGCGGCTTGTATTGCAAATTGTGCCATTGAATTATGTCGTAACTTTAAGCATTTCTTATTCCAAAACAATGAAATATGTGGAAATAGAATTTGAATATATTGAACACGTGTATATGCATACGAAAAGGGCATCCCATCTACATTTTAAAGAGCCAATTGCTTTATTGCTAATTTACACGAAACACACAGGTTATCCTAGCTCTACGCACTGCCTTCCGCAACACTGAAAGTGGCTTTGAGTGTGGGCCGTTGCACAAGCCCTAGCAGGGCCCCATTGCTATTTTGGTTCCTGGATACACGTCTCAGTGAGGTATTTTCTGTGGTGACTCGCTTACATCTGTAGGTCTGATAGTGTACCCTCAATACACAAGACGCGAATCATCGATGGGACTTAGATCTGCCAAATGTGGCTATTCACCTGCTTTATTTGAGGGTGATGTACTGCGATATGTTTGTTTGGAATTATAAAGGAAGCTGGATATGACTGGAGATATTGGATAAGGCTATATTTGAGCACCAGGTTTGTACATGTCAATCGATATGTTTGATGTTGTTGAAGCTGTGCTTGCTTGAGGGTGACTCGCCAGCTTGAGTCTGTCCTTGACTACTCTGCTGTAATTCATGGCAAGTAAGCCATGATGCAGTAGATTACGTGATAAAACGCCACTGTGTTTTTTATTTGCTGGACTGTGTGATTTTACAAGTTGCCAGGCTTTGCTTGTGGTGTCTGACTGAGAGGGGCTGATATGATGTAATGACATTCCCTTAAGTCCGAAAATATTTTCCAATGACTTGCATGTGGTTTCAGTCTTCATTATGTAGCTGTGGTGGTTTGGTGTTGGACATGAGAGGTGGTAACAGTTGGTCTAGCCTTTACACTTTTCTTTCATCAGAGACTCTGCATGTGACATTACCAATACAACACAAACACTGCATTACATCAAACTTTGTTTTTTCTTTAAATATGTTTATCTAGATTTTTGGAAAATGCTTATTTTGCTAGGATGCTCATCGTTTATAAAATACACCAATGCGGTTGTAGTGATCCATTTCATATTGGTCACTTAATCATTCTTCAGCACAGAGGGAGTCCCAAGAATGAGATCAGAGTGACCTTGAAAGGAGAACTGTTGACTCTCATCACTTCCAGAGACCTCTTATCAGCAGTCCATGTCCAACTATGTTTAGTTTGAACTGGACATTTGAGCAGCAGTTTTAGTCTGTGAATTGTGACAAAATGAAATTTTCCCCGGGTATAATTGTATTGACTACTTATGTCCCACCCAAACCAAGCTTAATGGTCTATGATGTTATATAATCATAGATGTAAACTGAATAAAACAGCAATTAATCCTGATCGCCACTTTGAGCGAATATAGATAACTTTGGTTGGTAGAGTGTTCAGTTATTTTAACAACATACCATTTTGTCTACTTCCACACGTTAAACAAGTGCATATTTAGAACTTCTCCAATAGCCCCTCCACTGTCAGCGGTACTCCTTATACAGGGGTGTCAACAGTAATCACTATAGTTGGCAATGAAAGTAACAATGCTGCGGTACTGTTACTACCTTTACTTAGCAACTGTGCTGTGTCTAAGAGAGATTCAAACAAACTTTTTAAGATATGTGCCATAAAGGTTTTTGTGCACATTATTGACATTCATTAAATGTAAAAAATATATAAAACATAATAGAGTATAAACTAATTTTAGAAAATCTGTACCTGTGGGTTTGGCGTGGTGCAGGGGTTTAATTCGAGTTCAAATCCCAAGTATCGCTATGGACCTGACTGGGCACCCAAACAGACACAATTGGCTGTAGCAGAGTGGTAAGGATGTGGATTTACAGGGTTTTTATATATACTGTACAACTTCATTATCTACTGTCTGGAGAAGGCTAATTTAGTAGTTATGGAAGTTCCACAATTCAACTTTTGAGGAAACTCCGATGATTGTGTGACTGTTAGATGGGTGCTTTCTTTTTCAGCTTCTTTCAAGTGTCCACTAAACGCTGGTTATGAGAATGTTAAAGGCTTAGCTTTTTCAGCCAATAGAGTAATGGTGCAAGTGTTGGGAGAATTGCTATATGGGAATTGTCATGAATTAGATGAAACTTGGCAAAAGAAAATAAGCTTAATGTTAATTGGTTAGCTCCAGTCCTTTATTCTCAATTTATTTTATTAGGGGTCACCAAAGTGGACACATTGCTGATTTACTATGAAGTGCATTTGAAAAGTAATTTCCCACATTTTGTTATATTACAGCCGTATCCCAAAATGCATTCATTTTCCCCTCAAACATCTACACACAATACCCCATAATGACAAACTGTAAAAGTCTCCCAGTTCCTGCTGCTAAAAAACAACCCCACAGCATGATGCTGCCACCACCATGCTTCACTGTAGGGATGTTATTGGCCAGGTGATGAGTGGTGGTCTCTTCCACACAATGCGCTTGACATTCAGGCCAAAGAGTTCAAGAATTTTGTTTCTCACGGCATTAGAGTCCCACAAGAGACTTTTGCCTTTTACTGAGGAGTCTTTTTTTCTCTGTCCAATCTATTTAACAGGACTGATTGGTGGAGTGCAGCAGAAATGGTTGTCCTTCTTGAAGGTTCTCTTCTCTCCAAAGAGCAATGCTGAATCTCTGTCAGAGGGACCCTCTGGTTCTTGGTCACCTCTCTGACTAAGGCCCTTCTACCTGACTCAGATTGGCTGGGTGGCCAGCTCTACGAAGAATCCTGGTGGTTCTTCTTCCATTTATGGATGATGTGCTTTTTAAGATAACATAAACTTAATAAAAAATTTGCAAAAATACAGATTACTTTTTGAGGGAAAATGAATTGAATCCATTTCGGAATAAGGCTGAACAATGTGGAAAAAGTGAAATGCTGTGAATACTACACAGTAGTAGATCAACACTACAGTGCACTCGTCTGTGCATCCTAGTGGCTAGGATCATGCTCTGCTGACTGGTGGAAGATTCAAACTGAGGATTTAAGACTAT
>JAYDZF010000009.1:13253820-13264568 GCA_034509105.1 Microcambeva barbata
ACTCGTCTGTGCATCCTAGTGGCTAGGATCATGCTCTGCTGACTGGTGGAAGATTCAAACTGAGGATTTAAGACTATTGGTGCTGGAGATTGAATGGAAAATCATGCTTTGCCATCTGGGCACCCTTTATTCTCAATAAATGTCATTAATTTAATTCATGAGTTTACAAGTTGGAAATTCCATATCCATCTGCCATCAGAAATGTCAGCTAGGAAAAATGTTTGCACTGTATTGGTTTGGGTCTTAATTTGCAATGGCATATTTTCAGCAACTATTTTGCTAACTTTTAGAATGTTTGAGAATGCTCAGGCAGCTTACATTTATGTTTATTATGTTTTCCCTAGGTAACAGGAACTGGTACATGGGGATACACTGAAGACAGTGAACACTTACTGCAATGAAGGCAGACATGAAATACTGAAAACAAGAAATTAAATGTCCTTAGAATATCATACATTCAGATTAACAGCATATGTCCAAAGAAACTTCAATTACAGAAAGACATATGTACTGAACTCAATTTAAAGGACATTTTGTACTCTCAAGCATTATACTAAATTACACAATGACATGACAATGTAGCAAAATATAGTTATTCATGTTGAAAAGTAGCATTTGCATCATGGAGATTCTGGAACACTTCATTGCAGAACACATTTTCCAACAAGGAGACATTTGAGGCAAGAGAGACACTGGAATCCTAAAATGGCACAGCAAGACCATATTTCTGGCCCTGAGGATAACATAGAGAAACCTCATACAGATGATATAAGATCCTGTTCTAATATTGAGACAAATGTAGAGGGTTCAGGAAGCGTTCCCTTAATACAATCCATTGACCAGAACACAGTCTACACATGGAGTAAGACACCCACCGCCCTATTCCCTGGCAAACAGTGTTTCCAATCAGATGTTGACTTCCTGTCAGAAAGCCTGCGCAAGAAAGAGCTGAAAGAAAAAAGGGCAGGAAAATATGTTTGCCATTTTTGTGGGAGGGCATGTGCCAAACCCAGTGTGCTAAAAAAACACATCCGTTCTCATACCGGTGAGCGACCCTATCCTTGCGTACCTTGTGGTTTCTCATTTAAAACTAAAAGTAATTTGTACAAACACAGAAAATCTCATACACACGCTATCAAAGCAGGGATGCTTCCACATGATAGAAAGCAAATTGGTACAGATGAAGAATTAATAGCTGAAGATGGAGAGATGGCCTCTGATAATGAGCAGAGCACTGACACGGATGAAGAAGTCATAAATATTTTGCCTCTGGACAAAGCTACCTTCATCAGTACAAAGGACAGAGAGGATAATGTACATGAAGACACTGGTGAACTCAAACAGACGATTCCAGGAATTACATTTACTCCAAGTTCCTCAGTGTCAGAAAAAGTATCTTTATGGCAGTTCAGAGAACTAATGGAACCTGCACTTGTCTCTCAAGAGGACCAGGAATTTGAGCCATCTACAATCAAACAAAGACTTGCGCTTAGACTTTCAGAGAAAATAAGTCAGGATTCAGACCAGTCTTTATCTCTTCCTAGCTCATACAGCAAAGGAAGCACCGACTCTGGCTACTTCTCTCGCTCTGAAAGTGCAGAACAGCAGTTCAGTCAATCCAATGCAGGTGCCAAGTCATACCAAGAAATTATGTTTGGGAAATGTTATAGACCAAACACCAAGCCAAGGCAATCAATCACTGTACAGACTTGCATGGCAGACACAAATGAGACTTCATCTAGTTTCATGATTAAATTGACTAAAGGTACTCTATCGGGCAAAGCTTCGTCCTTTTTGACCAGAAACAAAAAAGACCTAGTCAGATCAATAAAAATTGAATCAGAATCTTTTCAGGAAGAGGAGGATCCGGAAATCCTTGAAAATACTCAATGTAGTACTGATTTGTTAGAAACACCATCAGAATGCAATTTACTTTTTCGAAGTAAGTCTCTTCCAACCTCATGTGAATCCAGTGAGAGTACATCACAGACTCTAAGAAGCAGTAGCTCATTTGATGAAAGGATGACAAGTGAAGATGTCTCCTTTCGTAGCTCAGCTGGCATAAGGAAGCTTATGAGACAAGCAGCTTTTGAGCATTCTGCTCATGAAGGACATACAGATTCAGACAATCATGCTTTGGTCTGTCCCCTAAAACCAGAACTAAAAGTGGACAGAGCTGATGATTTTAAATTTGGAATAGAGAATTTTCCAGAATTTGAGTCATGCCACATGATGGAAAATGTCACAAGGAAACGTAGGAAAGGAAATAAAACTATAGACGAGGAAGATTTTCCGACCCAAAATATACCTTCAGGTCTGCCTGAGCTCTCAGGGGACCTTTATTCAAAGCAAGATATTCAGGATGCTACATATACTGATACAGAAAGAAAGACCGGCAGCAATGTTATCTCAGTAATTCAGCACACAAAATCGTTAAGTAGGCTGAGTTCTGCAGAAAAGGCCACTGATTTTGAGTCACAACAAATCAATAAAAGTAGCCTTTACCAATTTATGGGGATGAAACATATCAAAGAAGAGCACACAACTGACCTATTTTTGAACTATGGGAAAATGGAGAGTCAATGGACTGTAGGTAGTTTACCCTACCAGAGGTCTCACATGTCTAAACCACTGGGAGTTCCATTTGGTATACAAGTTCCAGAGATAAGAGTTACTGAGGAACCTGACAAACCAGAAAAGATACAAAATGTGCAGTCTCGACCAAATGAAAAAAACAAAGAGGAATTCCAATGGCCACAAAGGAGTGAAACATTGTCAAATTTCCCAGTTGAAAAATTACCTCCTAAAAAGAAACGTTTACGATTGGCTGAGCTGGAGTGTTCTTCTGGGGAATCCAGCTTTGAATCTGCTTGTACAAGTCTATCCAGGAGTCCGAGTCAAGATAGTAATTTATCTCACAGTTCAAGTTTCTCTCAGTCACTTGACAGAGAGGAAAGTCTTAATCTGGCACCCCAAGCTAAATCAGATGAATATGGTCGACCTTTGGAGTTTTTATCAGTACCTGGAGGCTCACTTAGTCAACAAAGAGAGATGAGGCGTTCTGCATCAGAACAGGTACCATGCAACCTCCCACTGGAATTACCAGAATTCAGAAGTAAGTCCTTTGACTATAGCAACCTTTCTTCCTCATCCAGTCCTACTCAATGGGACACCAGTGTAAATTCATTTGGATCTAGAGAACGAAGAAGAGCCTATTTGGTCAGACAGGAATCTTTAAGCTTTGATCCAGAAATGTTGATATGCGATAAATCTCCAGATCATCTTGAATCAAGCAGGAAAGTGCCTTCTCCAGACAAACAACTGTTGGAAGGTTGCACTACTGGATTGGAGAAAATGAGACATGCCTTGATTCATGGATGTGTCTCTCCACAGCAACTCAATTCACCAGACCTATCTTGGACACCAGAACAAATCTCTCATCATAAACAACCACTTTACCCCAAGATTTTTCAGATGCATCAGTATCATGGCATGAAGTATAAAGTAAAGAGAGAGCCTGAAGAATTAAAATCAGCTGAATATCCTAGGATTTCTCTGACAGATGTGCCAAAAGATAATACACAATGTGTCAGCAGTGTTTTGTCGTCAATAGCAGTTCTTTCACAAGCTCAGATGACTTTTGCTAATCAAAGCTTATGTGTTCCTGTCAGAATTCATATGCAAGTACCATGCTTTGGAAACAGCACCTACACAAGTATATCTCATATTCTGGATTTTCATAATACCTCAAACATAGCAACTGCCAAATCTTCCCCTCAAAATAGTACATCTTTAAATAGGGTAGGCCCTGATCTACATCAGGCATCAGGACAACCCCGGGAATCATTGCACAACCCACACACATCACCTGCGAAACTTAAGACGGGCATACCCCTGTCCTTAACCTCTAGAACCATTTCAACTACAGAGGCACCCAGTGGTGGAGCTAGTAAGCGTATGCTATCGCCCACCAGCAGCATTGAACTCCTAATTGAATCCACACAGCAAAAACGAGTTAAAGATGAAAAAATGTATGGCCAGATCGTGGAAGAGCTTAGTGCTGTGGAATTAGGACATCCTGATCATGGAAAAGAGAAACTGAAGAAAATCAGTACATCAAGAAATACACAAGATTCCACTGTGACTTTTGAGGAGGTTGAAATGGAAGACCCAGAGACATTGTCGAGCAGTATTTCAGAAGAGAACTCTTTGCCAATGCCTATACATATAAACACCAGTCAGTTTTGTGGTAATTCTACATCAGCATTACCCAGAAACTTTGCCAGCTCGTGGATGCTCTCTCACTTTCTAGGTCTTCACACTACAACATGTGTGAGTTGGTGTTATCTCAATTCCACTAAGCCTAACAGCACCCCAACAGCCCCAAATGTGTCTGTGTATGCCTCTTGGGTTTTGAAATGCCATAATCCAAACCAACCCAGTCTTAATACTGGAATAGCCCTTGGCCTGCTCCGATCCAAACAGAAGAGACAGAATGCTACATACACAATTGCAGCAATGTGTCAACCTGGAACACTTGTTACATCCGCCTTGCTGAGCCAAAAACAAGACAAGGTTCTCTTATTTATTATCTTGTAAATATCCTTTTCAGATTGTTTAATATTGTGATTGACACACACATATGTATTTGAATACATTTTGCTTATTCTTACATTTTGCAGGGATTGGGAGAGGCTAGAGTGGATGTAAGCTGTAAACCAAGAACGAAAGACATTAAACAAAAAAGTAGACCATCAAGTAAAGAACCCGAGGTTTCTTTAAGGCAAACAGATCCTGTTCGGATTAAAATATTTGAAGGAGGGTAAGTAGTATGCTTCTAAGTAGTTCCTACAAAAATACCATAAGAATTTTGGGAAAAAATGATTTTGAACTAAGACTTGTCTTTATGTCTCTTCATTAATCAGATACAAGTCAAATGAGGACTATGTATATGTCAGGGGGCGTGGCCGGGGAAAGTATATTTGTGAAGAGTGTGGTATTCGTTGTAAGAAACCTAGCATGCTGAAAAAACATATACGTACCCACACAGATGTGAGGCCATATATTTGCAAGTGCTGCAACTTTGCTTTTAAAACTAAAGGTTGGTACACAATTTGCGAGAAAAAAAATTGAAATTTCTGCTGATTAGCTGAAACATTGTTTTCTTTTTGTTGAAGGAAATCTCACTAAACATATGAAGTCTAAAGCTCACTTGAAAAAATGTCTAGAGCTTGGTGTTTCACCCATGAATGTAGACATCACAGACTTTGGTGGTAAGCTGTTCAAAACTTTGAAAATGTTTGGTTTATAATTTATTGTGTTGGTAAAAATACTGATTAAAATTTAAAATAAAATGAGTCCTTACAGTTCTTCACCAAACCCAAGAAATTATGTTTTATGTGATTCTGCTTTGATTCAGTTAATGATGATGCACATAAATCCTCAGACAGCAGAATGGATGCAGCTACAGGGATTAAACATCAATTCTCAGATCCAGATGACTCAGATGTTGGCGATGAAGATGAACCAGATGATGAGGAGGATGATGAATATGAATATTCTACACCAAGAACCCAATCACGAAGTACAAGCCCTCAGTCTTACACTGTAAACAAGCCATTTTCCTCAATCTGTATCACTAAGAGTAATGAAGATGATCAAACTCTTGATCAGACAAGCACCTTAGTAGATACCTCCACATCACACCTACTCTCTCCCTCTTGGGATTCACCATATCAAAGGTATAGATCTCTAAAAGGGGATCTGTCACCACAAGGCCATTTGTCTCCAAAAAGGGTTACGTCCCCCTTAAGACATATTTCACCAAGAAAAGACTTAAGCATCAGAGGGGATCTTTCACCTGTTCGGCAGCTCTCACCTTTAAGAACCATTTCACCAGGAGCAGATGTGACTAGGCATCGAGCGCCATCCCCACGCGGTCAACACAAAGATATGCTCATAGCTGCATCCCCGCGCAGAGGTGCCTACCAGCACAGATCCTTTTTGGATTCGACTGGGGGAATAAGATGGGAATCTTCTCTCCTACGACAAAGCATTGGAATGCACCCAGAAATGGTAGGTTCATTTTTATTTTTCATAACAAAACATCTGTCATTAGATGATCCATAGTTTTGGACAAATTTTTTTATTTTATTTACTGCAGAATCTTCTGGAGATCAGCGACAACGTGGACAGTAGTAATAATTTATCTACAGTCTCCCATCAAGGTATCTTTAGCCACTTGCCTTTGCACTCTCAAAGCCAGGTACGAACACCTATCCCTATGGTCCCTATTGGAGGGTTACGGATGCCCTTTGTTTTACCATCTTGTGCTTCTGCAAAGAGAAACTCTTCGTCATTACCACAAGGGGACATATCAGAGAGAGCTAATTTCAGCCAGGCCTCGGTTTCTATTCTAGAACCTAGAATAAGCAACACATCACCCCAGAGGAACGTGCCGCAGCCCTCTTCCACTGGAATTGCCAGCAAGGAGAAGAAACAGGAAGAAAGTGTCCGAATATGTGCACAGGCTATTGCCTCCCTTAAGATAACGTCAGAGGATACATCTGATAAAACTCCAAAAAGCTGATTTGTTTCGGAACAAAATTGTAATATTAAGGTTTTGTCAGTGTGCTTTTCATAAGGTGCAATACTTGACAAAAAGTAATATAGTATATGCACATAATTATGCATACAAATGCACATATTTTAATCATAATTTAATTTTTTGTGAGCCCATTTTTGTATGCATGCATATAAGGCCATACATAACATATAAACAGTTTAAAAGTGTAAACTACTGGAGACCAGATATTCATAATCCAAGTCATAATAATAGACAAAACAATCCAGGTGATTCCAAAGGGCTCACATTTCTTCATGCAACTGTAAATACTGAGAACTGAGAAAATGATTTCTGAATATTTATTCAAACTTTAAAAACTGCATTAAAGTCATATTTTCACCATCTAAAAAGCACTTTTAGTTTTTCAGATTTAGTGCATTAAACCCATATATTGCTATGATTATGTATTGAATCATGACCATGCGATCTGCTTGTGCCTTTTTAGAATTGTTTGCCTATGCCTCAGTGGGACAGAGTTTGATGTATCGTTAAAGCAGTAAATATAGTGTTAAACAGATCTTTGAAAGTACTGTTGATGCTTCTGAAATTGCACTTAATTTACATGATACAGTTTGAATATTGAATACTAGCAGAGCTATGATATTGCTTGGTATATGGTCATTTGTGATTGCTAGTGCACTTTCCCTCTTGTTTAATCTTTGTACTTTTCAGCACTTATGCAACAAAAATACATCTCTAGATGTTGTTTATGTACTTTTATCTTATGTATTACTGCTATGATAACCTAAAGTAACTTGTAAATGTTATGCAGTTAAATGACTCATGTAAAGCACTTTTACTGAAGTAATTGACAAATGCTGTGCAATTGATAATTGGGCTCAATTGGAGTCAATGTATAATTGATTTGATCGAATGGCACAACATTCCAGCCACTGTTAATGAAGTCAATTATATATGCACATAATCATAGTGTTGGGTGGTAATGAATTACACAATAACTAGATCATGTCTTCAGGTTACCAAATTACAGAGTACATAAAATGTAATTATGTATTCAGTTACTAAAAAAGTGATGTCAAGATGGGATGCATATTTTTACATGTGTAAATTAATAAGAGATTTCTTATCTAAACCTCTCACAATCACTTAAAGTAAAACAATGTTCAGTAAATCTTGTATGTTTACATATTTTGGACATACCATTATCACTATCATATATGCCTAAAATGTAGCTAAATAAAACTTAATATTATATATGTAATCTCATTTTTCAATTTGGACAAATCATTCGTTATGTTTTTTGAAACATACATATTAAAACATTAACTCTATATTAAATGAGGTTTATTTTAACTGAATTGATGTTTTTAATTAGTGCCTGATTGCATTTTCTATTTCATCTGCCCAACACATACGCAAACACACACACGCATACACATAATCATGTACTGTAATTATTTTTGTGTGTCCTGTGTGACACAGATAAAGAAACACTGATGTCGTTACAGATTTTTATTGACATCAAATAAGGTGAAATGTGTGTTTGATTGTATACATTTTTATGGTGAAATTGTTTTTAAATGTTAAAGCATTGTACTAGAGTATAAATTAGTATATTTTGGAACAATATCAAAGTACTGTTCCATTTCAGTGTTTTCTTAATATAGCCTATAGCTAAAGTTTATATTTACTCTTTGAGTGTTTGAAACTGAGCTCATGGTAAAGTTAGTTATATTAAAGATATTAATGTAATGTTTACATTATAACTAATAGGGAATTTTATTTCTTTCAGGTCAAAGTATTTATTGCATTTGATATATCACAGAAGTCTGATCTTCATTCACAAATACTTAGACTTTTTTATTTATTAGCCATAAAGGCAGCTGATTTCTTTCTGATACTGTATTTTAGTCCCTTACAAGATGCCCACTAGGTACAATACACTTCTATTATAATAATTTGTCAGGAATGTTCTTACCTCAAATTCCTTACAAATAAAAAATGAAAACAGAACATTTGCTTGAGTGTTTTTTTTACATTTGAAAAAGTCGGGAAATAAATAAATTGTCAAATAGATGTCTTTTTTTGTCTGGTCAAATTATGAATTGCTTTTTTATTTGTTAATATAGTGCCATTCCTGCAACACATTACAAAATAATGAGGATATGTAGGCATGTACCAATTTGTAATGTTCTCACCTTAAAAATATGGCAGCATATTTTATTCTAAAATCTCAATGAACGTTTGTGCCTTAATGCTGCAGTCATTAATGTAAAGTGTATATTCTCTTTTTGAAGCTTTTTTATGACCATCTTATAAATGTACTAGTGCTAGTACTAATATAAACTAGTGTCAATGGTGTTACATTAATAAAAGTTAAGGTTTTTACACTACTGAGTTTACTGAGCTCATAGTCAGAGTCCTAACAGTTGCAGTGCCTTGACTCTTGGTTGTTCCATAATAGGGTCCCACCAGATTATTTTGAGGTCTGCCCATCACAGCTGCTATCATTGGAATAGCAGGCACCCTGTGTCTTCCTCCACTCCTCTTCTGTCTCCGTCACTGCTGCTGCTGGTAAGTGCTACTGATTTTTTTTAAACTTAGCGTACTAAATACTGAATAATGATGTCTACTATTTCTGTAGCAGTAGTAGTATTTTTAGTTTTCTCAAAACATTGTTTTTCTTATGTATTTTGTTCATGTTTAGATTATTTTATTTAATGATAAAATCATGTGTGCAGAAATTTATACCATGCTTGTCCAAATGGTTTAAATATGATTAAAGATGCAACAAGGGTCATGCAGAGCCAATGAAAGTCAAAATTTGACAAACTGAAAATTGTGATATTTTACACAGCCTAGACCACTTAAAAGGTAACAAGCAATATTATCATTGAAATCTATTCATTCCGACTAAGACTAAACACTATATATCAAAAGTTATGTTCATGTTGAGACATGTAAAGGGGGTTTATTTAATGTTCTGAAAGGAAAGTAGCTTAAGATTACAAAATCATTTAGCTATGTTAAGGGGCTCCTAAAATAGACAGCTGGCCTAGAACAGGTGCCATGTGCTATGCTTGTGACGGCAGGGGGTGACCAAGGGGTGATAAGCTTGGGCAAACAGGTTAATTTTAACCAAATGAACAGTGAGAATAAGCAGCATTGCTTGAAGGGTAAACAACCTCAATGTTTAGACCTATATTCTTAAAAGCTTAAAACGTTTGATGAGGAATCTTAATTGCTTGCAAGTAAATTGATTGTGCCACAATTAAATTATGTTTTTGTCATCACCTTTTCTGCCCAAAAACATTCTAATTAACTGTAAGTACGACCCAACTATGAAAACAAGCAGTTTCTACAGCCAACATTGACCGGTGCCAGCTAACCTGACCTGATGATGGATTTGTGTACATTACTGTGAATTTAGTAACTATTTCTACTTTTCTAATAGTTTGTTTTGGGGAGGCACATGTCAACAAAAAATTAGGCTATTAGTCAATGGGTATTTTGAAGTGGGGATCTAGAAAGAGAGCATCAATAATCTAAAGGTTGGGATTACCATAAGTGGTTCTTCTGGGGCAAACTCAAACATAGAAGGACCACTAAACTTAATTTCCTTGAAATGATCACACTAATAATCGGTTTGTCCTTGTTCTAGAATGGTTTGTGGTAATGTAGCAGAGCACCTAGTGTGAGTACAGTAAAGGACCTTCAGACATATGTGTTAACCAAACATCTAGTCAGTGTCTGTAAAAAGTTCACTAGGTATTTGCAGGCAAATGGAGAATTTCGTCTTTAAACTGCCTCTGTGTATAAGTTATTGAGTGTGTGTCTTTAGATTGGGGTGTCAGGGTGGCTTACTGAGTGAAACTGTCGCCTCACAGCAAGAAGATCTTGGGATCAATCCCCAGGCTGGATTCTTTCTGTGTGGAGTTTGCATGTTCTCCCTGTGTCTGCATGAGTTTACTCCGGGAGCGCCGGTTTCCTCCCACATCCCAAAAACATGCAGCCAGGTTAATTGGAGAGACAAAATTGTCCACGACTGTGTTTAATATAAACTTGTAAAAAGATGAACCTTGAGTAATGAATAACCATGAGTCTGTAATGAATGTAACCCAAGGTGTTGGACATGATGCTAAAATCCAAGTAAATAAATGTC
>JAYDZF010000009.1:13397029-13407420 GCA_034509105.1 Microcambeva barbata
AAGATGTGCTTTTGTCCCTGAGTGTCCTTGTAATCAAGAATGAAGCTGACTGATAAATATGACTGATTCAACCCAAATGTGCTGCTCAAGAAATATAGAAAAGTTTTGCTGCTATTTGTTGCTGCTACTGTACAGTAGGGTCAGTATACACCAGAGCTACCAAGTTGTATCAAATACAACTACCAAGAAAAATGAGATGCAAGTAACATATACATTACAAAGAATATTCACTTAGTCACATCTAGGTGTAGTGAAATATTTTTAATTATTTATTTCTACTCTGTTAATGTTTGTCATATTTGATTACCACTATGGCATAAATGCTGCAGTTACAACACTCTATCTTAATAAAAAAAATGTACTAATCAGTTATGTCAAATATCAGAAGGAATGATCAGGTCAGCTAATGTATAAAAGCAGAAGTTGTTTACATTAGAATTATTAGTGTCATCTATGTTGTGTTTGCTGGCATATACAAAACATTTTATGACACCTATCAGAACCAGCATTATCTTTTTTAGCAATTTGAGCTACATTAGCTCGTCTATTTTATTGGACCATGATGACCAGCCTTTGCTCACTACCTATCAGTAGCCTTGGCTGCCCATGACCTGGTCACATGTTTAAACCTGTTCCTTCCTTGGACTTTTCATAGGTAGTGATGAATGAATGAATGATGAAGCGATAATCATTTATTAACTGCCGGTGGTCATAATGTTATGCCTGGCCTGTATATGGTTATGTCATGTTATTAGTCTGCATCTGTAATGTATATACTTCTGCTTTTATTTTAATGATTTGTAATTTACCTGTTTATGAACTGTTTTTGGCTGCAACACAGTTACAACAGTGTAGTTCATCAGATAATGAGTATTTCAAAATGTAACAGATGTTTGGTCATTTGTAGCAATTCTATCAAGTATCATTATATAAAGTAAATCAGCACAAATACAATTGAGTAAATCTATAATTGTGTGTTAGTGTGTGTGGTGTGCATGTGTGTGCCTTACTTAATTTATGGAAAGAGTTCATTTTATACATATCAGTAGTCTTTCCACAGGTGAAACATCTTTCCTCAGTAAATTAAAGAGGTGTCCACATACCTTTGGCAATATAGTGAATTTATCTTACCTAATGAAACCCCAGAAATTAGCATGGTAGAACGTTAAATACAATACTCTTTATTGAAATAAAGAACAGATAAATACATTATTAGAAAAGGTTTGTTTATGCATCACATACAAAAACATTCATTTGTCTGCTCTGTAAAAAACACGTCAGTCTCGAGCCCAGAATTAGCAATGGATTATAATGACCCAAAATCTTTTGGCTACTGGACCAAACATACCCTCCACATGGCATACCTTCAATTCAAACATATAAAGGGACATTTGTGTCACAGAGTGGTTTTTGTTGCAGTTTCTGAAGTTGATTTGCTTCTGATACAATCCCAGCAATTGAAGGGTTTGGCTCAACAATTCAAGTGTGTCACTCTTGAGGCAATATTTATGTTTCAAATCCAGTCCCTATCCAACCAACTTACCACATACCGGTATGTTTACATATATTTATATTCATGCATTAAAAGAGCTGTAAAGATGTGAAAAGCAGAACCTAGAAGACCATTTAGAAGCATTGCATCCTGTCCCTGAAATATTCAAAAAGTGGCAAAACTTTCTATGAATTATATTAATATCAAAGTTGCAATATAAGATCAGCATATGTAAATATTTGTGATTAATTTTAATTAAAGTACAATTTATGCCATATAGCTTAAAGTGTTGAAGTGAATATTAGCGCAACGTGTATAAAGTTTCTATCAACCTGATAAACAATGCCAAAACAAATGTAATTAAAAATGTTTAACAAGAATATATACAATAATACATGTATGAGCCTGTGAAGATGAGTATGTACAGTTTGCCATGTCCATGGTGTCTGTAAAATGTGATTTGCTTTCTTTATATGTTGAAGTTTTCCATACACACCAAATGTGACTGGTTTAAATCGTTAACCACTGTTAATATTGTATATAAAATATTAAACAAATATGTAATCTATTGTTTGTAAATAAATTGATTTATTTTTATTCACATTTAAGGACGAATGAATCTATGCAATGTAACGAGGAAGTGCTTTAAGTGAGAAATGAATGTGAACTGAATGATTAAAAATCTTGATCATCCACTTTAAGCTCACCTCCTTTTGAACATGTTGGTTTATTAGTGGTTGCTGAAGTTCCGGTTATTGTATCTGAAACCTTGCATTGAATTGCCACATTTTTTCTTTCTGGTTTGTTGCTAAGCCAACTGGAGTCATGAAGTTCACACTGTGAAAACACTGGGTGTTTGGGAATTCCAAGCATGATGTCATCTTGACTCTCTGTAGTTTCCATTAAACTATAAATCTCATTTAACTTTTTTAGATCCCTGCAGCCTTCCAGTGATCCTGGTTGAGATTCGACTGATGTCTTTGTCACTTGTTGAAAAAGTCTGGGGTCAGAATCATCACTACTGATCTGCCCAGTTTCACCTGCACTCTGGTTTTGATCACTGTTAATTTTACTGTAGAGACCAGGTTCCTCTACCTGGTTACTATTTTGGTTCTTTTTGTGGGTTTCTCCATCCCCTAATTCCATTCCCTGCACGTCTTCACCTTCCTCACGGACTTCCTCATCTGAATCCTCCTCAGCAGGTTCAGCAGGATTGTCATTGCAGGCCTCACTGTCTTTACTTGAGGCATAGTCTTCAATTATATTTTCACATTCATGTTGTGTTTCCGTGTAGCTTATCTCATTACCATTCTGTGCTTCAAGCAATTGTTCAGCAGATGTTTGGCACACATGGTGTGATTCACTGTCTTCTTCTGTCATCTTAACCTCCTCAAAAGCAGCTTTTTCATCAATGCCCTCCCACTCAGTCTCTTCTTTTTGAGGAATTTTATCCTCTAATTCCGAGGTTATATTGTTCCTTTCAATTTTTTCGACATTGTATTCTTCACAGTTTTGTGTTTCTTCAATTTCTGCTTCTTCAACTGGGTGATCATTTTTTGTCACCTGTAAATCTATTGCTGTTTCTTCCTTTACGGATATTGCATCAAAAGTGCAAGCAGCTTCTTTGTTTTTTTCTCCTTCTTCCTTGTTATTTGTGCTCTCAACACTTGTCTCCTTTTGGTTTTCAGCATTTTTTCTTCCTGTCTCTTTTTCCTTATTCTTATTTAGCTCTGCTTCCAGGGCTTCTTGACTTTTATTGCTATCATCAAAAAGTAATTCTTTCACTGCCTCTGCTGCATTACTTGATACTACCACTTCAGTGCCCTGATTCTCAGAGGCCAAATTAAAATTGACTGAAACATTTTTACATTTTGTGTGAATCACAAAAGCCCCAACCTCTGTTTTACTTTTATCTTTCTGACTTATATGAGGTACCTCATCCTCTTCAGGAACCACTTCTAAATTCTTTTCGTCTATGGCATTGAAATATTTTGCCTGTCCCAGCACTGGTGTATTTTCCAGAGGCTCTTTCTTTTTTTGCAAGATTTTTTTAAGATCAAAGTCCTTGAGGACTGGTGGCAAGCTTGAAGCTTCAGCACACTGGACAACCCTGCATGCTATTTTCTTTTTCATGCATGTGTCACATGGACAGTACTCATCATCACTGCGCTGTTCGCTTAACTCAGTACCTGAACCAGTGTTTAAATCATCGCTTCTTGACAAGGATAGATTGGCTAATTTATTCTGCATCACTTTGAGTCGCCTTCGCCGTTGTTCTGTTTGAGCACTCGAATCCCTGGACAAAGTGCTCATCGGTGGTCTTGGTGTTCTTCCTGCTCGACCTTGGATTTTTTGGAGCTCTCGATTAATAGTAGACTGTATCCTTTTGTGGACCTCTTCTTTTAGCTCACAAATCATTGCATCAAGAGTTTCGCTATCATTTAAATCCCACTTTACTTTGAACTCTGCTATTGCATTTGCATAGTGAGACATAAACTGCTGTTCTATTTTCTTCAACAAGCCTAAAACCCAAACTGGATCTGGGTCCTGGGAAAGTCTTTTAGTTAATTCACCTGTCTGGCCTGAAGATGATGTTCCTGATTTGGTATCTTCTGGAGAACGTTTTTTATTGGCCAATGATTTTACAACATTTATATCATTGTCAGAAGTCGTATTGGAGAATATTTCACCAACCTCTGTATTTTTCATACCTTTAATAACATCTGTTAAGTCATCTTTGTGTGAATCTTTATGAAGTTTTTTAACCTCTGGACTGCATCGCACCCTCTCAGCAATGTCCGGAGTTAAAGGATCACATTGGGCAGGTGAGATATCAAAAGTCTTTGGTGTAGCGATTAAAAAGTCCTCTTTACTCTCCATGACAGTGTCTTCTTGGGTCTGCAGACATGTCTTTTGCTCAGAAATTGGTGTTATTGTACTTTGTGTTACTTTTGATTGAGTTCCACCATTAATGCTGCCTTTAGTAGATCCTATCAAGTCGATGCTTAAATCTACCCCTGATGAGGACTTCAGATTGCACTTCTCATATGCTGTATTCTCATCTTTGAATTTATTTGAATCATGTTCTACTTTAGAATGCTCACAGAGCCATAGAGAATGGAGGATGTTTAAAATTGCATTGGATCTGTCGCCTTTGTCTTGGCTCAAATCTGAGTCTATTACTTGTAAATTAGCTAGGCAGTCTAGTAGTCCTTTGGTGGATGTGCTAAATTTTCCGTCATATGTTGAAGAAACTTCAGGTAAACTGTTACACCGATCTAATTTGGGGTTTAGGAGTTTCATAGCATGGCAGTTATTAGTTGAACCCTCTTTTTTCCTCAGTTTCGTATCAAGAATAAGATCAGTGTTGGTCTCATTACATAGTTTTGATTTGTCACAAATAATACTTTCTTTTTGGTGAAGAGATTCTTCACTTCTACCTTCTGTTAATTGAAAACCATTAATTTTTGGTTTCATCTCCAACAGTTTTTCAGTTTCACCAATTTCATCATGTCCTACTTCCTTCATAGCAGGTATCTGGTGGACTGCTTCATCATCTTTGTAAATGAATTCTTCCTCCAGTTCATACGCAGGACCATTACTTGGTATATTTCTAAGCCAATTATTTATAACCTCTGTAGAAGATGCACTAGGTAAGCTGGATGGCATCAGTTGATCCTGACCTTGATTCTCATTAATAATTTCAGCCTTGTGTTCTAACATGTTGCTACATTTTCTATGTTTTCTTGTGGTACTTGATGAATTTGTTCTTGATCCTCGACTTTCTGTTCTTCCATTCATAGGCTTCTCATTTAGAACATGCAGACCTGACAAATTTGGGGTACTTTGAATTCTTTGAGGTACATCCTTGTCTGCTGTCTCATCTACTAAAATAGCATTGTTTTGTAATACTGAAAAACATTCTTCTTGTTCACATGTTTTCTTGTCTGCTGCAAAACTACCATCATTGCTGTGACAATAAGCTGTTTTATTAGATTCCTTGTTTCCCAGACTTTTTGGATTGCTCTTAGTAGTGCACTGAACTTTAACTTTAGATGCTCCTGCAGGTGTGGTTTTCCCAGATGCTGCTTGACCACCTTCACACTTTATTATATCTGAATTGATTTCATCGAGTTGTGAACCACTACAAGGTGACTGTGGGCAGTAATTCTCAGACCCGGCAGAGAGCACTCTTTTCTCCTCACCATTTAAAAAGGCTTCTGCTTCTTGCTTCCTGATTTGAACTAATAAACCAGCTGAAGTAGCGTGTTCGTTTTTGCATTGGTCTTCCAAGACATGAGAGAACTTTGAAATCACTGAATTTTTAGAACTTACAGATGTAGCTGTTTTGTCCATTTTTTTAGTTTGTACTGTCATTGAACTTTCTGCAGCTGGTTCTGGGACCGATTTCTTGGCTGGACATCTATTCTTATTTAAGATTTCTGATCTGCTGCATATAGATCCTTCATTGTCTTCCTCACCAAAACCAAGAGAGACTGAAGCTGTTAATGATGGACTCAATGGTTCATTTGACTGGTCAAGGGAGGATGGAGTGGGAGATATTTTTAAAGAACTTTTTGCCACTCTCTGTCCACATTTATCATCCTCCTTGGCATTGCCATTTGACTGTAAACAGTGACATCTGCCTGACTGTCCTGATTTTAAAGATGCTTTAGATGATCTATGATTAGCTTCAGTGGAAATGACTGATTTTGTTGGGCTTGGTTTTGAAATTTGAGTTTTAGGAGATTGAGAACTCACTGGTAGGAAATGTGCACTTTGATCTGTTCCATGTCTTGTCTCTTTTCCTTTGGATGGATTCTTGTGGTTCAGTACTGATTTTGAATCTCTCCCTGAACATGCATTTGACTCATTAGAAACTTGGGAGCATTTTGACATTGTGCTCGAACTTTCTAAACGTTTATTTTCTTGGCATGTGTCTAGACAAGGGCTCGAAGAGGTTGGTGAAATAGTTACATGGTTTTGAATGTTACTGGTCAACATGTAAGACTTTTCCTTTGCATCTGTAAAGTCTGCCGGCAGTGACCTATCACATTTAGTCAGATCTGATGCATCAGATTGTTTTAAAGCAGTGGAAACATCTGATAAATCAGAATTTGCACGTTCACAGCCATTATGCTCGACGTCTTTCTGTGATGTATGATTTTGAACAGGTGTAACATTCTTGAGCATTAAACTAGGAGAATCTGTTTGTGAACTACACTTGCATGACTTAACATTTGCATCTTTGTCAGATACCTGAATATGTTCTGAGTGTGCTGATGATATTTTACTTCCACTACAAGAGCAAACAGTGGACTTTGAACTTTTTGCTGAGATACATGAATTGGAACATCTGTTGACATATTTACAATCACTCTTAGTTGTCTCCTGAACATTACTCCCATCTATTAGTGCAGTTTCTTTACTTTTGACATTATCCATAATCTGAGTGTTTTCTCCCAGACAACCTTGCCTTTTAGATGCCATCATAGTTGGGGTTGTTTCTCCCTGGCAGTTGCATTTGCAACAGTAAGACCTTGCGGGTTCTAAAGACATGGTACTGTCTGTCCCATCTACATCTGTATAAGCCTTTGGCTGATGTAGAACTTTAAATACGCTGTGCATCCATCTGTTTTTTGTAGGTTTTGATGCATGACTAGAGCAATGTGAAACAGGGGATAAATAGATATTTTCTGAACCATGACTGTTATAGCAGTCTACACACTGAGTATCTTGTTCCGGGTTACTGTGAGACCAATTACATGCATAATCATTCTGGCCTCTTTGATTAAATTCTGAGTGCATGAGTTGGCACTGGCATATATTTCCAGTATTACTCACACAGGAGTCCTCAGTGGCTATATTACAGTTTAATGTTGAGGCTGTGGCGGTTACTTCATTCCGGCTGCAACAGCGACTTACTGAACAATATTTAATTTCTGTCTTGCCTTCCTTAACAGTCTGTTCAAAGCAAGACGTCTTTTCTACAACATGTTCAGTGTATTCTTCACTGGACCTAGAGGTGGTGCACACACTATCCACAGATGTCTTGTGGTGGCTGATTTTGTGAGATAATCCAGAAGAACAAGCACTCTTTGTTCCATTGTCTTTATGTGCAGGGTTTTTCCAGATGTCATACCCCTGGTCGTGGCTGCGGCAGTTCTGGCAGTAGGATTCATTAAGATGCTTCGTCAATGCACATGCCTCCTCAGCTTCACAAGCAGAGTTGTACTCTGGATCCGAGTATTCAACTTTGTCTGGAAGATCCTGTAGATCTCTATTTTTCGAAAAACTAATTTGATTTGTATTTGATGGCAACTTCTTGATTTCAGTGGACCACTGAAGAGTTTCATCATCAATGAGTCGGAAGCGAACTTTCATCTCCACAGACAGGCTGCCATCTTTGTTAACAAATACTTTTTTTTCAATGTCATCATTCATCAGAACTTCATTTGGGATGCCACCCGGCTGCCGTGCCGTCATCCCTGATCCATTTGGGTAGGATTTTTCTGAGGAAAGGGAGAACCTTGCTGATTTGGTGCTAGAGTCTGACCTTGGATGGATGATGCTTTTTTTGGTCTTCAGTCCAAAGTTCACTGTATAAAAAACCAATAACAAAGATCTTTCAAAAATATAATAAAAGAAAAAGAAAATCACCAATAGCCTCCATGACTGAAATGTGTTAATTTTTATGTCTTAGAACTATTATTAATTAAATCATGCACATTTAGATTTTTTGTTTGTTATCAACAATATATACATACACACGCACCCACAAACCCATCAACCTATAAGGCAATTCATTGTCTCTAATTATTCTGACTGAATGTTTTTGGAAAAAAACAGAGCTCCAGGAGGAACCCCACCCTGTCATGTGAAGAATAAGCAAACTCGGCAGAGAAAGTAACCAGACCGCCCCAATAAATTCTGCAGATGCACTAAATGAAAAAGGTTTAACATCTTTTTGTTAAAAATAAATATTTTCCATTGTAATTCATGGACTATAAATAATGACAAGTCAAATTCTTGCAAATCACATCATGAACTGTAAAACAAGCCTTTCCTGAATAGTATGCAATTTACTATGACATTAAAAATGTATGTTCTCTGTCTGGCAATTTAACATGTTAAATCAGTTAGCCAAAATGTCCAAGCAGATAAAAACACTACTTGGGGAAATTAGTTTCAAACACTTTGAAACCAACCAATTTTAGGGTGCCGTAGTCAAAATCAACGATCCAATTCATTCAAGTATTCAGCAGGATTGCCACAGTGTTTAGAGCATGTAACACATATGATAGAAATGATTCAAATACCTAAGCCCAGTCAATATGACACATGTCCACATTCTGTGTTGTACATATGATGTGAATTTGATCACCATTATTCTTGCTTTCATGGCCATCACTGCAGGTGCTGGTAGGCGATCTTGTGCCTAACACAGGTAGCTTTTCTTCCGAGTTCTTCCACAGGTTCTCCAGCAGTAAAGGCTTAAAGGCTTCCCTTCCAACACACACAAGCACACTGGGGGACTGCAGCAAGCTCTGAGTACTGTCAATCTGTATGGGTGGGGGTTAAGAGGTCATTACAAAAAAGATGTGATTAAAAATACATATATACACACACGAACGATCATTTTATATGGTTATATGGTTCATTATTTTCTTGAACCCCTTATCCTAGGGTCGATGAGGGGTGCTGGAGCCTATCCCATCTCTTCAACTGCCTGATCCGTGTATATTTTGCACAAATATGGGCTTATATTTTATAACTGAAGGTTATATATGTACATGTGTTACGTTTGTGTATGAGTATTCATTTTGGTTGTGCTAGTATAAATATGACGTTACACAACATTATGTTTCAAATAGTGCAATGAATGAAAAGAGATGAAATCAGGGCTGACCTTTCTTCCTTCGAGGGTATACAGCTTCCTGACATGACAGTGCATAAGCTCTGAAATCTCCTCCATGAAAACTCGAAGGCTGCGAGCCGTCCTCCTGCTTAGAATGATGGACCTCCTTACCGATGGGTCACTGTTTTTAACCAGTAAGATCCTTTTTAAGTGACGATTGTAATGTTGTCCTGATTGGCTCATAGGGGGCTCTTCAGGTCGGGAAGGCTTTTTCTGTGTGGTATGCGGGTGTTTGTAGTTCCAGACAACAGGATGTTTTCCTGCAACCTCAATGTTGATCGGCTTAACGTACTGGCGATCAGAGCACAGATAGCAGCCTCCATCCTTGAGCTGATCCAAATGTTGAATAGAATGAGTTCCTCTCGGTGTCGTGATCATCCGAACACCAAACGGTAAAGGCACCTTTTGTGAGAGGTCGTCCAGCAAGGCATCAAAGCATTTGAAACTTCGTTTGTGGATGGCCATCCTGACACCGCTAAACTGGGGGTCTCCACTCTTAAAAAAGGTTATTTTCTTGGCTGGGGTGGCAGCAATCACACTGGAAAGAATTTGGGAATTTGGCCGATGGGGTTCAGTTCTAATCTGGCACTTGGAGGAACCAGCTTGGTGCATTCTTCTTAATCACTACACACTTCACAGACAGAAAAAATTATTAGCAAAAGAAAAATCAAAGTAGTTGGTCAAAAACAGTAAATTGTCATGCCTTTAAAAGCTTCAGCTAGCATCGTAGCTGCCACATAAACATACATTATTAAAAATACATTTTACTATTACTGAATAATTACAAACAGTTCAGTTTAGTTCAATGTCTTTAACCCCTTATCCTAATGGGGGGGGGGGGTGCTGGAGCCTATATCAGCTCTTCAATGGGCGCAAGGCTCACAGTAACACCCTGGATGGGGCTCCAGTCCATTGCAGGTACCTACAGGACAATTCAGTATCTCCAATCAACCTGGTAGCATGTCTTTGGACTGTGGGAGG
>JAYDZF010000009.1:13540964-13558740 GCA_034509105.1 Microcambeva barbata
CAGTTGTGAGACTTGAACCAGTGACCTTTCGATTACTTGTCCAGTACTTGTCAACCGTTATGCTTTAAATGTGTTTTTTCTTTTGTTGAAAAAGAATCAACCACAGTACACAACACACTCTTTATTTCCAGAGTATAGTCATTTGAGCATCTATTGTGTATCAAGTCTGGTTGTCTAGTAGTACAGTAGCCAATAGTAGGTGATGAAAAGAAGCCTGAGTGCTTGCATTGTAGCCTGACAGTAACTGAAAGAGAAGCAGTGAATGGGATACCACTGAAACACAAACTGCTTGTGTTCTACTCGTGCGTTGCATTAAAGGTAATCTGATTCTCACGTGTGTGTCCTGCACACTGCACCCCGCTGGCATTGACTCATGAATGTGGTCAGATTACCACGACAGGTCATGGTGTGTGTGTATTTGGTGGTGCTAATGGTTTGTTTTACCTGAGCTGAGAAGGTGTTTGTGATGCATGATATGTACCCCACTACAAAAAAAAGATCATTAGGTGATTGATTATCTGTTACACTGTCTCATTTACACTATTGCATTTCCTCAGTCTTTCGGTTCGCTTGAATTATGGGGTGTCACATTTTTTTTTACAGTATGGCGTAATGGCAGCTTTTTATTTTTATTATTTGAGATTACTGTTTATTCTCTAGTTTCCTGATTAATGATAAGGTTTTCTGTAAACTCTGGTTCAAACCTCACAACTGCTTGGCTGTTGCTGTTGTGCCCTTGAGCAAGACCCCTAACCCTTAATTGCTCAGACTGTAACTAATGTAATTCGCTTTGGATAAAGGCCTCTTGTAAATACTAATATTGTTAGTTCTTCTCAGCTTTGGGTGACGGTTTGGATTCCACCCCCTTCCCTGACCTTGGGAAGAGGCAACTGTTTCATGTACTTTAAATAATATACTGTGCTGTAAAACGTTTCCCCCTACAGATTTCTTATGTTTTTGCACATTGAATACAAAATGGATGAATGAATACAATTATTTGTATTTATTTAGGCAAAAGGAAGCTCAGTAGTAGTAATTAATTGGTTTCAATTCAGCCACAGTGAGAGTTTTTGAGCATGAACTTTGACTAGGGGACTCCTAAACCTTCATTTATTTATTAATTCAGAGGTTTACTTGCTGGTGTGTTCCAAAAACATGATGTTAAAGAATCCTGTAGAGACGGACCGATTACCAGTGTTCTTATTGTTTAGATATCTAAGATGTACATTTTCATAAGGAAATAAAGCTTTACCAAGGCCCATATTAAAAATCTCTTGATTTCCCCTGGGATGAACTGTGGAGCCATGGCTAGAAAGAGAAATCATGGATGAGTGATGCTGCCAATGAAGTCCATTTCTCTACAGCTCTGCTGCTGGAGCTCATACCTTACATTTTTACATTCTGTTTTCCCTCCTAGCCCTTGTGTGTATCATATTAATAAATATTTTAAAGTAATGCCCTAGTCAAAGAAAACGCTGCATTCCAGCTAAGTTTAAATCAATAGAGCGCGCTGGCTTTGGCCGAAGCCAGTGTTGGGTTGAACAGGTCGAGCCTTGTTTTGTGTGGAAGCTCTGTAGTCCAGACTCACTTCATTATGGTGGAGTTAAAACAGCTATCCAGAGTCGAGCTCTCCACTTATCTCAACGCCACACACTTTTCTCTCAGAACTGGTTGTAACTGTGTACTAAGGTACATTTAGGATTATGTACCAATTATGGTGTTTATTTTTTTCTTTAGCTGTATCATTTCCATGTTCCTCACAGAAGAGTGTTAAAATATTTGCAATACTCCCAAAGGAATTCAAATTCAAACCTCATTCAAAACATTAATATTTAATCATGTTGGACAAATTCTGTGACTTTTAGCATTTACCAAGCTACAAATTGATTCTACATTAATAATTTTATTCTCTAAACAATGTTTTGTGGATAAAGACCAAGAATGAGTTTATTTTATGGCTTTAGAAGTCAATTATCAATCTCAGCTGTTTCTATTTTAAGTATTTAAATGTATAAAAAGTATATTAAAGTATGAATTTAAGTATTAATTAAGTAAATACATGGTGCAGCTATTTATTTCTTTACTGTAATGGTTTTATATTTCTTTATATATAAAATGCTAAAATGCCCACAGGTATTGTTTGCCTTTTTAAAATTTAACATTGTCAATGCACCACGGTGTCTCTTTAATTAAACCAAACTAAAACTGTTTTTCTTTGTCCATTGTAGTGCAGGAAATTTGAAAAAAGCGTAATAATAAGCACAGTTAATCTTTGTCATACAAATACATATTTAATTTACAGTAATCATATAAAATAGATTATTATTAAAAGTAATTTTACAAGAAAATACGTCTAGATCCTGGACTCAGTAGCATCACTTCAGCCCGGATGTGACAGTCCTGTTTCAAGCATCCACTCTGTAGATGACTGCCATGAACGAATGACATATCACATGGCGCAGTGAGCAATTAGTTAATGGAAGAATTTGCCCGAGTCAGTTTGAGCACTGTAAGCTTCCTCTCAATTGCATTTCCATCAACCATCATCCTGTTAGAAGATCTAGACTCAGTGATTTGCACTTATTTTCAGCGCTGGCTCCATTAAACAGCGTTTGGGCTGTTATAGGCAGCAGTAACTCTGGGGAAGCTTTGTGGCTACTTGGCTGGGTTGCTGCCTGGGTTTCTGTCTTGCAGAACTTAAGTGTCTTTGTGTTGCAGCAGTATTTATTGTTTCCCAGTTTGGATGTTGTGTTTGGCTGAGCCAGACTGCTTGGTTAAGTGTTTGATTATTTTCTCAGCAGCTCTCAACTGGTTTTGTATTAGAGCTCAGTGCCTCCTATTGTCATCTCACAAAAACGATGGATACACTCTGTGCTGCATAGACGCCACAAAAGAAATATGTCACGTTTAAAGGTTTAAAACTTGACATGAAGTAATAAAAAATGAATTCCAATATTTTTCTTTGTGGAAACCTTAATAAAAACATGACATTTATCACCCTACTCTTCACTGAGTCGGTTATCTGAATACATGTTCTGTTTAAAGGTATAAATACCATAATGTACCATCAACTATACTAAATGACATACAATATGTATGTTTTATATTTTAAACCTTTAAATTCAGGTGAATATGGCAGCTTAGAAATTGCTGTCAAAGGTTATTTTGTCAATTAATTGTAAATAGAACAATGTTTAGGCAAATTAAGCTCTATAATACTGTGTTTATTATCAGGTTTTGGTATTCCCCACTACCATGTTTGAAGTTGCAGTGCATTTTGAATTTAACGGTACACAATTAATAAGCAAGAGTCTTGAGCAAAATAATAAAGTTGACTTGGTGCACTGCTGCATGCAGGGACATTTTGAGTTGTAGAATTGGTTTGTAACAGGGTGCCTTGAAATAACAACATTTAGAATGTGTATACAGTATAGTATACATTATAAATTTATACATTTTAAAAGATATATGTATGTCTTGTAAATATGATCATTGTTTTAACGTGTACAAGTATTAATGCGATTGTGCATTATTTCTTTAGTATAAATGGCGATGAATATTGTGTCAGGCGTTATCTGTACTAGGAATACCAATGAAAACCATTATTATCGAAGGGGACATCAACACACCCCGAAGTCCTGATTCTCTTAAACCAACTCCCTTTCGTTAAAGGCTTAATTTTATTTGCTAGATCTGATCTGTTGTTTTTTTTTGTAGTCTACGTTCCAGCACATTTGTTCATGATACGATGATCCATCTTTCAACATTGCTCTACATCTTTCGAACTTATTGGTGAGACCAGAACTTGCCTTAACTTTGAAGCCATCTGGCTGCATCGGGTTAAAAAAGCTGGCTTATCCGACATTGTCCGTATCAAATGACTTTCAAGTCCTTTGAAGAATTTTGGTCATTTTTCTTCAAGCTTTTCTATTTACCATGTGGTTTGCAAGCCATCAGTTTTTTTCCCTTGTTTTGCATTGCACACTCAGACTTTCAATTTCCACAAACGGCACAGTTTCTCTCAGACTTGATTGAATTTTTTTAAAAGCTTGTAGATGATTACAGGTTTTGAGACACTTGATCTACCCTCGGGATGCCGTTATTGAGCTGCACATGGTAAAGATATTTGAAGAATCCCTGCTCATATTCGCAGTGTAAACATGTTCCTTCAGGCTGTGCTCACTCGCTTCCGAAATAGATGCTATCTAATTAGGTATTTGTCCTGGCTGTCTCAAATTAACTTGTTGATCCAGAGCGAAGCGTCATAAATACACACAATGTGTCAGAGACGTATGATTGAGGTTTGGGAGAGAAAAGTCAGGGCAGATGCAACACACTTACAGATAATAGAGTGTTAAAGACCTCTAATTAGTTCCTGGACGTTGCTTCAACCTAGTCTCAAACTTAACTCCAAAATACAGCTACCTCAGGAATGTCTGTGTAAATACTGTGCATAGGATCTGGAGGGGGAAAAATCCCAAAATAGAGATCTAAATAGAGATGTATGCCTGTGGCTTTAAAAGTTCCATTTCATTAACCTTCACCTATGAGTTTAATTAAGCATACATTTCTAGGGTGCACCGGTTCCAGTCTCTTGACTCTACAGGTCACTTTACTGCCATTAATAATGTTTTTCTAGCGCAAAGGCGAGTTATGTTAACCAATTAGTGGAATTAACTAACACGTTTAACCTGCAGGACCACCGTGTTCATTAAATGAGAAGCACATGGACCTGTGAGTAGGGTAACACACTTCTAATTGATCAATGATGGTTGAACAACACCACAGCTTCACTCCTGTTTCACATGTGCTATACGGCACATATTTCAAACTGATTCATGATTCACACTTCAGTTCAATTTAATTCTCTTTGATACTGATGAGTAAAGATGCTTTCAAATAATGGAGTTACATCAATGTATCTGTATTTGGGTAGATTCCATCAGCTTTGCTCTCATTTACATTTTCAGCATTTAGCATACACCTTTATTCAAGCGACTTACTGTACATGTACAGTATCCAGTCTGGGCAATGAGGGTTAAGGGCCATGCTCGAGGGCCCAACCTGACAGTGGTGAGGTTTTAACTGGCAACCTTTGGAATACTAATCTTGTATCATAACCTTTAGGCTAGTACAACCTTCTACTTTTTCATCCGTCAAAATGGACAATATTACATCCATTTGCTTTATTAACATTGAATAATGATACACACTGCAGCATCACTTTTACATTATCGTGTGAACATAGATGCTGCTCCAAAATGAATGAGGTGTGGCTATTTTCACTCCACACGAATGAAAAAGATTATTGGCTGACAGAAATCTGGAGATATGACAAATTTTGTCACAAATATTTCTCAATGCAATCAAATCATGTTTAATGAAGTAATTAGAGTCACTAGTGTTCCATGCACCTTGTTTTACTAGAAATAAACCAAAATAATATGTTTTAATTATTAGGTGTTTGATTTGTCTTGTTCATAAAATCTTTTATTTGATTTGAAACATTTTTTGCCTGATTTAATCCTCTATGAGTTAATCATTCTAAGGTAAAGTGTAGAGTTTACGTGTTAAATGTTTAAATATTAAATGTTTCCCCAAAACATTATGAAATCCTGTTGGGTAATTAATGCATATTTACCAGAGTTTATTTTTTTCATGAAATAAAGGTTAGTCCTGACAATAAGCTGCTATCAAAGTGCTTCTATACAAAGGATTGAAATCAATAATACAATATCCCTGTGACTCTTGAGGGTAAATCACTAGATTAAATCAATCAAGAATGAACTCATTATTGTGGGATGTCGGTGATTAATATGTTTCATCAAACGTCACTGATTAATGCCAAGAGTTGAACAACAGCTGATACTTCATTCGCTACAGAGAAAAAGCACTGATCGATTTGAAACGCACCCAAGCGCAGGAGTTCATAATGTAAAGTTGATCTAAACTATTCTATAGTTAAATGACAGAAGCTGTTTAGCGTCTGAATTGACTGTGGTTGCATAATGAACTCCCACATATAGATCTGTATAGGGATATAATATATTTTATTAGTAAAACTATGTTTATAATCTACTACTAATAAGAAAAGCTTAAACATACAGAACTGTTAATCTACGGTACACTTAAACACCTTTAAATGATCTGTTTAACTTAATGATCCTCATTTTTGTATTTTAAACCTAATGTATATTAACACACATGCTAATGAATGCTAATGTTTTAATGTGTGTGTGTGTGTTAGAGAGATGCGTGTTTGTGTGAGCATCTGTATTACCAAACTCAAATTTCAAGTGTGTGAGCACACTTGGCCAATTGAGTCTGATTACTAAACTGATCATTATTATGATCTTAAACAATCGTTTATAATGAATTCTTCACCACAGACTTGATGCAAAATCTGAATGCTGATGGTTTAGAAACTTCTTCTAGTCCTACATTATTGCATTGATAGCGCTGATAGGAAAAGATGGATTTAATTAGTTTATTTCAACTATAAAAAGAATGAAACTCTCCTAAGACTTTTGTCTTAGCTGAGTTTAACCAATCTCAGCGTCTGATGAATTCTGGTAGTATGGGGCTTCTTGCTTGTTGCCCGTCTTGTGGCATCTTCAGTGTGACTACGCTAACACCGATGACAAACCCACTGAACCCGTTCTGTCTGGCACAGTCTGTTAGTATCAGTGTTCCAATCTTGCCACAACAGTCCATCATTCCTCAATCATGAGAAAGCTCATGCTGAGAATATTGTAAGTACACTTTATCCTCATTAAACCAGTATTCCTAAATATCTTGGTTTGCATGATGGTTATTTCCGTCTGTTGCCTGCCTGTATGGGTGTGGATGCCGGCTGGATGATATCTTAATTTAGTCTCGCTTTGTTTTTTTTGCATATATTTCTATGTTTTGAAAATCTGAGGTATTCAAATATGGTTTGCATGTCGTTTGTATTTTTTTGCGTGTGGTCACGGTTTCCTCACCTTCAGGACTGTCCTGTCTGTACGAGGTCTTTAAAAACAAACTGCAGATTGCTTCTCATGTTATTTTGCTGCTTTATTATTTTATATAAACCTAAGCAGACTATGAAAATACACACCTCGTGTAAAGATTAGAAATGGGTTTTAAAAGATAGGAAAGGTGTTTCAGAAATGTTTATTTATTCTTATATCTTGAAGAATCTGTATTTCTGTGAAATAGGTTTCAAATAGTTGGAGTTCCTTTTAAATAGAATTTGAACAGCTCATTTTAGTTCTAGATAAACTAGTGTTTTTATTTGATACAGCTGGTTCTACATATATAATTGTAAAATCACTTAAACATCCATAGCATGAACAGAAATGTCTGTCAAGTTTTAGTGCTGCTTAACATAACATAGGATATAACACCACTTAGGAACTCTTTCATGTCAACCACTCAAAAGCCTGCCTCCAGTCTCTTGTATTTTGTAAAGCCATACACTCCCTATTTTTATTTGCTACCTGTTTTTATCTTTTTATTTTTATTTTTTATTAATATGAAATATTAGAGAGCTGCTCCAAGTTTTCTATTATTTTTGTTCTGAGTTTGTATTAAATGTGGCATAAAAATGACAAATAAAAAATATTGCAAAATATTGAATTAGAAATTATTTTAATATATATTATTTAATATTGTTTTTCAACATTATAATATAATTACAATAAACTAAATAATCATAATGAACATTTTTTAATTGTAATGCTCAAACAATGACTGATAGCAATCATTTCTTTTGCATGTTTATAAGTTTCTTGCATTTTGCTGTTGGAACAACTTTTTGTCTGTAAAACACAGCTTAAGACAACGCTGCTCCTCTCACACACTGAACTTTTCCACATCTTGTTTTAATGCTGGCCTGTAAATTGAAACGGAGTGCCTGTTCATACATTTAAACCTCCCCCGCCACCACCTTTCCACAAATACAGTTTAAAGTTCTGCAAACATGTCAGCTTCTTAGCATGTCTGCAAACGTAAACACAACGCCTATTGAGGACTGTAGGTTCAACCATATCATCATGAGCGTCCATATACAAAGACTGCTCGTCGACCTGGGCCTCTGCCTGAGCCATGGTGGCTTCTGAATGACCCATCCCTCGACCCCAGAACGCGTGGACAAAAAACTATTTTCAAGCACTCACCCCAGAAGAAGTTTTGCTGACACGGAGTGACGGAGCTGAACAGGCTGTTCGATGCCATAGCCACGCTTGATTATATCCTCGTCCGGTAGTTCTCCTCCTGAGGTCGTCTTGACCCTTCGAGTCCTAAACTGAGAGCACAGGGCATAAAGCTCAGCATCTCTCGAATGCACAGACCGCAGCCCTGCGCACACTGGGTATCGCTGTGTATCCGATTCACCGAGCATGCAGAGCAGGCACAGATGTCAGATGCAGCAGAATGAAGCCGACAGGAGTGTGTTTAGATGTACTTACCGATCTCTGGGAGCGGGGTTGACCTGCGCCGTTTAACCATTTACGCCCCACTGGCTCCCTGGGTTCGTCCTGGGCAACACTTTTGCACCGCACTTGTGGTTCTGTGGTTGTTTGTGAGGGGAATGAAACATTCTCACCATCCAAAAACGTGTATGCTTTAAAACACACTTTTTTTTTCCTCCTCCTCGTGGGCTGGTACTGGAGGCTGGGTCATGTGTTTCGTGACATCAGAGCACAAAAGTAGAGCGAGAGCCTATCCTCCTTTGGCTTGTAGAGCTTTTTTTTTTTTTTTTTTTAAATCTCTTGTCCCGGCAGAGGCGCGACGTTTCCTCCTCACATCTAAGGGAAGAATGAGCCCCGGCTCCGTCAGTAAGGGGCCAGAGTGCTCCACATTTCAACAGAGCTTCATCTCATTTGCTGTTCTGTGGAGGGTTTTTTCTTCCCTTGCTTCACTCTCGGTCTCTCAGACTACTTAATGTATTTTTCAGCTTTCAAAGTGCTTCTGGTAGGGATAACTGAAGCTTGCACATCCGACACTGATGCTCTGCTATGATTAGCGGTAAATTAGATGATGAATTATATACTTATCAGTGAAAGATCTGATTTCTTGGTTTAAAGGCTTCTCAATTGTGTTATTCAAATAAATGCATTTTTTCCTGTCCAAATCCCCCCTCAGGTCAATTTTTTGAATCACTTACAATGTGTAGGTTTGCATATGTGTGTGTCCACCGTGCTCCATAATTAACCAGTGACGCTGTGGAGACTGGTGTGGGTTTAGTGTTAAATCACGTCTGTCTTTCTCCAGCTCTCTCCCGCCGTGCTCTCAGTAGTAGGATTTAACAACAGTGATTCATCAGTGTGTCTAACACACCTCGCTCGGCCGCCTCCTCAGCCTTCAGCTCAGGTGAAAAATGGGCTGTGCTAATTCCTCCACTTTTTTAAATGTAGGGTCACACCAGGTGCTGTATTGAGTTTGTTTAGTTTTTCCAGCCAGTTGAGAATTATGATCCGTCTCTTGTGGAAACGGCCTCGGTCGCCGCTTTGCTAAATGGTCAGTTTGAAAATGACTTTTTGTGAGTCAGCCACAGAATGAATATCATGTGGTACTTTTACACCGTGCTGTCTCACTAAGCAATCAATTATTATATTTTTCCACAATTCAATATTTTTCTGCATTTGTAAGGTATCCTTATTAATGAAATAAAGCCACATTTGAGTCATACACACACACACACACACACACTGCATTTAGTAGATGCTTTCATCCAAAGTGACTTACAGTATACAGCAAATGAGGGTTAAGGCCTTTCTATGGTTTTAAACTCACCGCTACCACCGGTCTGCTGGCTGGCACTCTTGCCACTAGGATGCATAAACCAGTGCATTATAGAGCCAGACCCAAGCAGATATAAATATGGGTTGAGTCAGGAAGAGCATCCGGTGTAAAAACTATGCCAAATCAATAAAGCAGAGCACAAATGGGAAACGCCGAAAGTTTATAACGCAGCACAACTTTTCTCAGAGAAACTTACAAAAAAAATAAATGCAGAGCAACAGCTAGCGTAAATATTTTCAATACACAAAGGTATATTAGCTGATATTAGCTGGCTTCCGAGCAGGCTGTGCTGCATTTTTCCATTGGTTTGAATGTCCTGAGGCTAACTGTGTTAGCTTAGTAAGCGAACTGTGGTGGAGCAGTTGACCGTGATCATTGTCTAAGTAGTGTGTCTGAATTACTGGTCAATGTGTTAAATACTTAAATTGTGAATAAATTATTAGACTCAAATTCAATATGTAAAAAAGCTTTGAGGCCCAGCTGGATTATCAGACAGACCTAGGTTTAATGCATTTGGTGAACCACATTGTCTGTCTTTTGAGATCATATTCCGTTTGGGCTCAACCCCACCCCCAGTGACTTTTTAATCTAACTCAGCAGTTTTATATAATGTAATACAACGTGGCTATATATTTGACTTCTGAGTTTCACTAACTGTTCTTTTTTGGTACAGAGTTCGTGGTCATGACATCGCTGTCCTGTTGGAACACACAGTTTATCCAATGATATTTAAAAATATCAAAGAATATTTCCTCTTTGGTATTCCATCCACTTTCTGCAATGCACCAATTCCACTGGCAGTGAGACACGGCCAGAGCAGAAATACTGCAGCCACCTCCATGCTTGTGAATTAATCTGTGCAGTTTTGTTGGATTCAAGTCTCTCCTCCAAAGGTTTTTCCTTTGTCCATACAGTTCAAAATTGATCATCAAGTTTTAATGCATTACTGAAAAAATGGCTTTTTCTGTGCCTGTTATTAAGCTCTGTGGTTTTTAAAAAAGAATTATTGACTGCAGACTTTAATACTACTTTTTTGTATGTGGTTGTCTTGCATTCCATTCCAACATGGGCATAGGGTTGAAAGCTTGAGTTTTTGTGCATGTTATGATGCACCCACTTGACTACATTGCAGCCAGTGCTATGACAGAACTTTAGAGTGATGAACAAGACCAAGTGTGGAAACATCTCGACATTAATTACATTTTCAGGGGCCCATCTGTTTCAAGCAACACAAGACAGAGAGCATTGAAAAAAGCTCATATAGTGAAACTTTTTAAACATTCTGATTTTCTTTTAATATAGAAATGGTATTATGAAACACAGTTGGTACTGATTTTCTTATGTGTGGGTGTGTGCGGGTGTGTCCAGGTTTGATCTTTGTGAAGTTTGCATCCTCTCACCATGTTTGTATGGGTTTCCTCCTGAGCTCCTGTTTCCTTTCACAGTCCAAACACATGCGGGCAGGTTCATTGGAGACACCAAATTGCCCTTTATGTTTCTAGCCACTAGGATGCTTAAACCAGTAAGTAGTGCATTCAAGTGTGTCAGGGACGTGTTTCTAGTAGTGGTCCCAAGGAATTGAGGCATTAAGGTTTATCGCAAAATCTGTTGTCAGTATTTATTTATGTATTTGTGAATATAAAAATATTCCCAGAGAAACATATTGAATAGGTGGTTTAAACCAGATGCTTTATTGGACAAAATACATTTCGCACATCGTATCTTGGTAAGGAGGAAGATGCCACACTGTAAAATTTGTTAAATGTCTGACTCACAAATACAGACATAATGCCCTAAATACTTATGAGTGACAGTTATCTTCAATTTGAATACATTGGACTTAAAGAGTCTAAAGGCCTTCTCAACAATACATGAGAAGGCCTATAGATTCGTGTATAATGACCTACCCTTTCTGTACGAATACATTTAAGTACATAGAATTACTTGAGTTTAACAGTTTAAAATAAACTCACTTTTAAATTGGTTAATAATTTCAAAAACATTCACCTTCCTGTACATTTTTACACTGTTATAAAATTAATGGGACTAATACCATCTGCATAAAGGTTTTAGCTTAAGTGCGTTGTAACTGATGCACTGGTGTAACACCACATGAAAATCTTTGTCCCCTTAAAGCTTCCTTGAAAGGTGGAAATAAGTTTGCACTAAGCTCTTCCTACATCTCTCAGAAATGTCTAATTAGAAGATAGATAAAGATTTCTTTTATTTCTCATATATACAGATGTAAAGCACAATGAATTTTGCCGGGCCAGTCACCATATCCACCTTCACTGTTTCTAACTAAATTATTTACTTGTATCTACTGATGCATATCTTCCACTATTACTTTTCTAAAGACAAACAAACCTCCTGTTGTAGGTAATTATAAAAATAAAGAAATCTCAGCTCATCTTGGTAGTAGAGATCAGGGCTTAACTATAACATCTGTCTCTTATGGCTCTGTGGTGGGGTGATGTGAAGTGATCTACTTCCAACAGTACATTAAAACATACATCATACGAAGTGTTAGAACTGTAGAACGCCGTATTACCATAGTGGAAATCACATCTCCTGCTTAGAGTTTCACTGCTGAATTTAAGACACCACATCATTTATGTAATAATATTTCCCATATTTTCTTCCCCTGAGCATGTGCCTGTGTGGAGTGGTTCGGGCCAGCCGTGGTGGTCCTCCTGCGGCCATGATGCTTTGTGGAGAGTGCGTAACTAGAAACCAGAATGTTCATGTCCTTTGGAGACTGGGCACACTTTAGAATGGACCACACAGGCATGAATAGTGTCGGATGTTGAACTTTCTGACGTCTGCAGAATCCCTTGCTTGTGCTTATTATGGAATAAATATGATGATCTTTAATATAAAACCAGTAACCAGTATTGTTGGGTTGATTACTGTGGATTTCTTGTAGAAGTGTTCATTAGATGAAGTTTTGTGTTAGGCTTGTATTCTATATTTTATTTGAGAATTCTTTTTTAAACTCTGTTTATTAAGGATTCACATAATCTGTGAATTCACCTTCCGTTTCGATGCTTTTTTTCCCAGCGGTGTACCACATAAATGGCATTTTATTTGTGTCATAAGTAATTATATAATGTTGCACCTCAATACAGTTATAATTGGTGCACATATTCTAGAAATCAAATTGGTTATTCATTTAAGATAGATCTATGTTCACTAGAAAACAGCAGAAAAAGCACTGCTATTCACCTTTCCTGGTTTATGGCACTCCAAAAAGTTGCCAGGTACACGATTTTCAAGCTGATAATGATAGGATCCTTTCGTTATGTGTATCAAAAGGTTTTTTTTACACAATGAAGGAAGTGATTGGCATGAAGCTTTAATTATTTGAATTATGAATTACGTCATTTGTTACATTTTGTCTTTGATTTTATTTTTGCTTAGAAAATCAAGAGAAAAATGTTTCTCGCTCTTCACAGTGTCGGTCTTTTCATTCCAATTCATTTTTTTTAAATAGTAGATTAAGGTACCCACTACATGGGAAAATCTGGTAATCTTGTAAATGAGTGTTTTATGTCTTATACTTTTGTTTGTCTGAGAGCTTGTGTTTAAGCCATAGCATAACAGAACTTTAATTCATTTATTAATTTGTTTGAATGCTCTGATCCAATTTTAATTATTGGTATGCTGGTTGATTGGCATTTGATTTGAATACTAATCTGACATACTGTTTCCTAGAGCCACATGTGAATTAGGACATTTTTGTGAGATGAATAACTAAACAATGAATTTTTCTACACAGATTTCTTTGTGGTTTAAAATGAGCTCTTAAAGACTTACTAGTGTTTAATAAAGTTACTAGGTCTGTGCTGTAGTCCAAGTTAGAATGGAACACTGCCTTTTGTTTTAGTTGTTTATTTAAAATGTCTTTGTAACTCTGAAATTGTTTAACACGAAACTAAACACAGGAAAATCTTAGACTCAGCGTGTAGCCTTAATAGAAATGTAGCCTACGTTTCAATATGTCTGGACTTTTGTCATTCATTTTTTTGTTTGTATATGATCTATGCAGGGATTTCATTAACTCGTTCATTTAATGTTTATTTTACTTATGCTTTATGCAATTAAGGGTCGAGGTGGGAACAATTCACTGGGTGAAATTCAGGAACCGTCCTGGACAGGTCCTTCACTGGGCACACACACACACACACACACATATATGTATTTTAACTGTGGGAGGAACACATGGAGGAAACCAACACAAACCAAGGGAGAACATGCAGACTCAAACAGCTCAATCTGGGAATCAAACCCATGACCACCTTGTTGTGAAGTGACCATGCTACCAACCTGCTATGCAAACATGCCTACTCAAAAACCTTAAACTATAGCATGGTCTATGTATTTTGGTCACGTGACTATTCTAAAAAAGATTTCTAGAGGTGCTACTTTGTCTTACTTCATACATTGTTTTAAAAACTTTGTAGCTATTTATTGAAATCATAGACAAATGTGGGTATTTCCCCCAAAATTCGCCTGATATGGAGATTTTGTAACATTTCCAGCTATTACATATGAAGACCTCACACATGCTTGGGAACTGAATAACATCGGAGATGTATAGGCTTTAAGAGGATCCAAACCTGTTCACACTTAGTTCTACTTCTGAGTGCTCGTCCATGTTTGGAGGATTTTGTTAACCCCAGTGGCTTTCTTTTGTGGCGAGGGCTCTTGTTGAGAACAGCAATTAACCGAGGAGAACCTGTCATTTTTGCCAATTATCACAAGTCTAGTTGCCCAGCAAGCTGTGCAGTGACGTTCAAAGTGATGTCAATCATAACGTTTGACCTTATGTTGTCATTTTACACCGTTTAACAGATAAGATGGATCTTATCTAATACTTAACTTGTCATGAGGATCAACAGAAATCCCTGAATTGTCCATTTGTCAGGGTTTTTAGAATGATCTTATGTTTGTAATGTCAGCTCATTATAGAAATTATTTATGTTTTTCTTTAGATATGCATATTCATGTAATTCTACTACCATTTTTTAAACTTAATATAAAACAATAATTGGTAATAGTAAACAGTTACTTTAATACAATAATACACTTTTTTGCTTAATCCATTCGTTATTAACATGCTATTATCAATCTGTTACATAATCTGTTAAAGCAATTTGTAGAAATGCAACCATTGAATGTACCCTTCATCTAAGTTAATCTTATCTAAATAATAATAATAATAAGAAGAAGAAGAAGACGAAGAAGAAGAGGAAGAAGTAATTGAAGCTTTAGATTAATTAAAAAAACAAGAATGATAATAATGTTAGATAGTATTTATTTATAGTATTTCTTAAGACACCCATGTACACCTTACCATAAAGATAATAAAATGACAAAGAAACCAATAATTATGATACTGTTAAAGTAAGACATTACGGGATGGATATGTAGTACTTAAATATTTTTTAATTAATAAGTTGTTCAGCTTTTGTTCAAAAGCTAGCAGAAATAGGTGTGTTTTACTGGAAAGAACAACAATACCAAAAGATAAATAAATTAAGTAAAAGCAGCAGGAATGTAGAACCATTATATTGTACAGCCACTGTGGAAGGGATGCTCTGCTACTTATATTGTTATATTGCTTTAAGGAATAAAAAACGTACGTATATATTAGGTATCTCAAACAGTGCATTTTGTGAATGAATACAAGTAGCAGATCTTGTGGAAGTGTATACCAGTTTCTCCCTGTTCTAATGAAAGTAATTATAATAGAAACAAAACATACATTCTTGTTTCTGGTGTTTAATGGTCTGCTTTTTCATGCATGTTAAAATAGATAAAAATCGAACTTATTATTATTACTATTGTAGAGGACGTTGCAATTAATTTAGTCATTTACTTTGCCCTTTATTTCTAAAAGAGTGTAGAATCTTTTTGTGACGAGCTAAAATTCTAAACTGAATCTAATGTTTTCTCACAAATAAAAATCATGTGTAAGTCTCTGGTGAATGAAAGGATTTGTTTTTGGCAAACCTTGATGTAAAAAATGTGTGCTGTGGAGTTATTGGTATGGTCCTGAGTGTTGTGTGTTCCTTTGAGGCCTTATTGCCTCCAGAGATAAGTTACTGAGGCTGATTTTGTATATGGATTGTAAATAAATTGTGAACAGTATCGATATCCCTGCTTTACTTTGAACCATCCTGATACTTGATATTTAGGAGCTGTTATTTATAAAAGCCCACTGGCATTATGGTGTGTTTGGTCATGTGTAGTTTTTGGATACTGCTCAGTGATCGGAGTGTGTGTGTGTGAGAGAGAGAGCAAGTGCTTACTGAAATCCTATGAGCTTACAGCAGCCCTGCTTTAGTTGCCATGTCTTTAAAACCAGTGGCTTTAGTTAATACAGTGCAGAGGCCTGGGTTAACATGTGGGAACATTCAGAGCCAGCACACTTTAGTGTAATTCAGATCTGCTTTCTCCCTGACTGTAGGATCTGGGAGCACTTCGAGGTTTTGGCAGCATTCACCTAGTTTTTAAGAAGCTGCACTTCTGCCAGTGTATGATGCCTAAACACTAAATAAATGAGGATATTAGCTTTTTAAAATGCTGATTAATCAAACCTCTAGGACGAGCAGTTGATTTAAAATCCATTTTAATTTAACATCTATTTAATAACAATTTATCAATTCATTTGCACCACTGCCTCACTGGGGAGTCCAGCACCATATCCTGTATGGAGTGTAATCCTCTGCTCGAGGAGGCGCCTTTGCAGCGTCTTAGAGGAAGCCTTCTTATTCCTCCAACAAGCACAGCCAGTGTGTTAGACATTAGTCAGAATGGAAAGTATAGCTGCGATTCAAATTGAATAGATAAGCTCTCCGTGATGGTGGGCTATCACTTTAGTGTCCCAAGCTTTTTTTCAACACATCAAATTGATTATTTACTTTTACAATATATCTGTGTTTGAGCAGTGTTTATTCCATGAACAACAATAATGATAATAATTTTGAAGTTGTCTCGTATTTTACTTTATTACTGTAAATTGTGTTTAACAGATTAACCCAATTACCTGCCGAGTTCCTACTCCAGTTTCCTCCCACAGTCTAGGCAAGTGAAGTTAATTGGAGATTAACTTATCCATGACTGTTTGATGTCTATGTTGTGTAATGAATAACTAGTTTAAAGAATGATGTCCTTTCTCAACCGGGGTTTTTTTGGTCTGGTGGTCCTAAACTCTGTAAAGCTGCTTTGTGACAGTGTCTATTGTAAAAATCACTATACAAATAAATTGACTTGACCATTTAACTTAATAAATATTTCTAATAATCTGCATGTAAATGGAGAAGTTGTTCAACTCACAACCTGAACAGCCACATACAGCTTACTTTTAATAAATACTTGTACTATCTGGTAGTGAAACAAAAAAATCTTTTTTTATTTTAAAAAGCAATTGTGGGTTTGATCCCACATGCAAGTGAAGTGAATTGGAAATACAGTTTTCCATGTTTTATTCAGCCGTGTAAACTGATAAGGGGTAACTACTGACATTAATGTAACCAAAGTCTAAAACAGAATCTTAAATCCTAATCATTAAACCGACAAAAAAACTAATTTTAATTAAACCGTTAATAGTATTGTGTCTCAATGAATTGCAGGATGACCTTAACAGAGGAAAAAAAAAGGTTGTGTATATGATATGATCCTAAGGCATTAGGATGTTGGGCCGATGTTACTGGAGCATTACACATCATCAAAAACAACATAATTGACTTGGTGTACTAGGATATATTACATTGTTTTATATTATTATAAATGATCCCTGCTCAGGATGTTAAAACACACACACACACACATATGCACACATTCATCATAGGGACTTGAGGTAAAGTTGTACCTACTAAATTCTTAAGTGTGTGTGTGTGTGTGTGTGTGAGAGAGAGAGAGAGAGAGAGAGAAGTGGCTATGTGGAGAAGTGATAGTTGTTCAAGTTCAGTTCCTGTTCTAATCT
>JAYDZF010000009.1:13609814-13624276 GCA_034509105.1 Microcambeva barbata
TTTTTTACACAAAATGGAAAATGTGCATAGTTTGTGCGTACCTCAGAAATAAAGGGCCTTTTATTATTTTGATAAATAAAGTATCATCTCAAATACTGTATTTTATTTTAGAGAATAAATAAATTTGGTTATTTTATTCTTCAGTTTCATTTTGTTGAAAAATCCATGGGAAACTACGCATGAATGGTATTGCATCATTGGGAGAGTAAATTGCTACATTCCTGTTTGGTTCTATTTTAATTTTGAGTATTATTACTCACACTGTAAGCATGCCTAGTACCTTCTTTCCAATGGTAGACTTTTCTCTACACCAACTAAAGTTTACCATTCAGTAAGCCCTTTACATGATGAAGGCAAACATAATGACCGGAGTCAGTTGAGGTAATTTCGTATGCCACAGTCAATCAGTAAGAGTCATTACCAGAATGCAGGCGGAAGCTTTGGCAAGCTTCAGATTCGCATAGCGTTCCACCTTTCCTCTACTGCTTCTCCATCAATATCATGGTGGAATAAAGAACAAGAGAAGAAAATCATCCTCAAAGACGCAGCACTGGCATTTCATGTCATGATGAGTATCATTAGGATCTTTGCTCCTCATCTGGGCTGTAACTTGAGAGACGGAATAACGTTAAATGCAGCGTTCAGGGCGAGCGCTCCACGCAGTCGATTGAGAAGGAGTCTGAATGTCTGTACGCACAAATTCAGGCTTTCCCCCCCTTTTTCCACGAGAAGCCTGATGGGCTGCTCTGTTTAATGTTTTTGCTCCCTGGCGTTTGTGTTGCGCTCAAATTGGCTCCCAAAAGGTTGACGTTTCCCTAAATGAACCTTCGTCTGTCAGGAAAAGTGGATTTTGGTCCTGATTTTTTTCAGCGTTTTCTGTAAATGCATTGAGTGTAGGATTCTGTCAGCATTAGCAAGCCTTAAGGTTGGAAATTGAAAGGCACCTCATGATTAGATGCGGTCGCAATTAAGTGCAATTCTGAAGCAACTCTTGCATCTTCATTATCCTAATTGGGGCTAGCAGGAATGTAATTATATCATTTTTTTTTAAATAGTCAATGTATATATATATATATATATAACCCTTGGGTGGTACAGCAGTTTTATACTCAAGCATCGCTACCTGCCTGACCTCATGCTAAACAAACATTTTGGGCTTTGCCTGATGGAGGAAATGTCTTAAGTATTATTATTGCTACAAAAATCTTACTGCTGTATTGATTTTATATCCATAAATGTAGAGGTGTGTATGTGCTTGTGCTTGTAAGTGTGTGTAAGGGTAATGATCAAGGGCCCAACAGTGGCAATAGTAATAGTAGTACTGGCAGTAGTGGGTCTTAAACAGTATGTGTTGCTGATAGTGTGCTAATGTTTGATTGTGTGTGTCTGTGATAGTGTACATGTATGTGCACGCACATATATGTGTTTAAGGGATGTGTGTGTGTGTGTGAGAGAGAGAGAGAGAGTGTGATAGTGCATGTGTTTTTGTGATGTGGGTATTTGTGTGTGTGATAGTGCTAGTGTGTGTAATTGATACTCTCTGTGTGTGTGTGTTGGCATCAGTGTGTGCTGACAGCAGTAGTGTTGAGAACAGCAGTAGTGAAGCTGTAAGCAGCGGCGTGCTGTCTATGACCACACACTGACCCTGCTGGAAGTCCCTCAGCGCTTCAGGCTGTGAGAGGACTGTGAGGATCCGTACACACTCAGTCAGGCCTGCAGATACCCACAGTGCTAACTGGAACCTGTCACCCAGTTCCTCCTTCTTTTTCTGCACTCAAAGCATGATCATGCAGTGCTTTTGATTTCCTCCATCAGCAGCAGCTTGTGATTACAGCATTAATAACAGATTGTGCTTAGTCAGGTGTAACCTTTTTACCAGCACCAGCAGAAAATATAAGACAGGACCATTTCTTTTAACGTCATGTTTTACACTTTGGTTACGTTGATGGCAGCAAGTTTCATCACTTCACACATGTTGTTGTACTATAGAAGGAAACCAGAGCACCTAGAGGAAACCCACGCAGACCTAAAGAGAAAAGGCAAATTGCACACAGACTGTTCCCTCTGGGGATCGAACCCTGGACCTACTTGCTGTGAGGTGACAGTGCTAACCCTGTACCCACCTTGAAAATGTTGTGTGTATAAATGTGTGTTCTTATATATGATAGGAATATTGTACCAAAAATAATTTGGTATTTTGAATCGTATTCAATTAAGGTGCCTTATAAAATAAATAAAATACAAGAGAAGGAGAAGCATGTTAAAACATGGTTTCAGATAAACTTAAAAAAAGTTTAACCAAAATATGTCACTATTCAGAAAAAGTAGTTAAAAGTCTAATTGAGTGCTTGGAGTCATTTTTTGTACATTTATTGCTAATTTTTATTTGCATCTGTGGCCTTTAGCAGACACTTTTATCCAATGAGACTTACAGTAAAAAAAAAAGAAAATAAGAATTTGAGTGATTTTCAGAAAAGGGCAAATTGTGAAAGATAGAAGTCCGGGTCAAAGCATCTCCTTTGGGCCTTCCTGGTCAGCAGTGGTCATTATCTATGTGTGGACCTGTTGACAGAATCATGGTTTCATTGATGCATTTGGAGTGGGAAGGGTGCCCCATGTGGTCGGATCCACCAGACAAGCTACCGTAGCTCAAATTGCTGAAGAAGTAAATGCTGGTTTTGATCGAAATGTGTCAGAATACAGTGTATAACAGTTTGCTGTGTATGTGCCAGCAAAAGGGGGACCAACACAATATTAAAATGGTCATAATGTTATGCCTGATCAGAATATGTGTTGCCCAGATTTTAATGTATGTGTTTAATATCACTGCCTTTCCTTTTCTACTAAAGTTTCTATTTCACTCGTTCATATTTTCAATACTTTAATTCTCAGTTTTTAAGTAGTTTCACTGTTTAAAACCCTTTTTTCTGTTCCAATGATTTCACTAGTTTGGAAAAGATTTCAGTCTCTATTTCCTTGGTGCTGAATTTTGTGGGTCGTTGTTGGCGGATCAAAGATCAGGTCTGTTTTTTCTCGTGTTTAGTTTGCAAGATTTGAATGATCTGTTTCATCACTGCAGATTAGTTTTGTTTACCATTCAGCCAAACCGAGACTTTCCGAGCTCTTTTATTCCTGTAAACACTCCACTGCATCAAATGGCGCACTTCGAATGCATTACAGACAAAAAATATAGCTTTAATGATGTGCATCAGGACATTTGTGTCATTTGAAGGCAAGTTTATGTAAAGTGGCTTTTTTCACATTTTGATTAAATTGCTCGTTTACGTAGGAAGTCCTCAATTACGGTTCTGTTAAAGACTTGACTGTGCCAGCACCAGGAAACTCGAGTCCCATTAAAGTGCCATTATTAAGGTGTCTTGAGTCCTGTCTTTCTGATTAAACCTTTTCTCAGGCTATTTATGTCATTTCAGCCAGACGTTACTTCACAAAGATACATTTGATCGTAGTGTTTCCTTTCATTTAATTAACTTTTCATTTGATTCATTTTCCTCGGCGCAGTGCTGCGGGGATATCATTAGCAGCGGCTCTATGTGCTGCAGAGTGAATAGCAGGTTGTTTGTTCGGGTTGTATTAAACCTTTGGGATTTGTTGCTGATTATGCATGCACATCAAATCCAGGAAGTAACCAATCTCAGGAACAAAACTCGATAGTGTTTAATGTGCTTTCAAATCTGCTGTTTAACACAGGGTTTGTTTAAATAAAAACGTCCGCATCAACTATTATACCCGGCGAGTTTTATTATTATTAAACGTGAGTAATGTATGGCCTCATGACATTATCTGATAGGACTATTAGCTGTTAGTAGACAGGATGCGTGACAGTATTGACTTGCAAAGTGTCTCATTGCCTGCACACACTTAGCATCGGTGAGGCAAATATTGTGATGAGGCCTTTCAGTGAAGCGGAGCCGTATTCAAAAGAAAGCCATTCATGTACAAATGACTGATATGTAGTATTTAAGTGCTGTAGATGTGACGACACCAAGACTGAGTGTTTCTGGGAGATTTAGGCTTTTTTTTTATTTTTAAATACCCTGACAGAAGATTTACATACAGTATTATGCAAACTTTGGCACACACTTAGTCAAATTGCATTTTTGTTTTTTGTCTAGTTCATTTTAGTACATTTAATAGTGTATTAATTATTAGCAAAACTAATAAAATTAATAACTACTGTTGAAAAATAGAAAATGTTTTTGGATCATTATTAACATTTTCAGCATTTAGCAGACTACTTTATCAAAAATTAATTATGGTATCTGGCAGTATATTGTTTCATGCCATTGAGAGTTAAGGGCCCAACAGTACATAATAACCAACACACAATAAAATTAGTGGGACAATTTCTATATACATTTAAAAACATGTATATGCACAACATTATAATTTAACGATAGTGTCCAGTATGTCAAACTTTGTTTTATAAAGGGCTACATCAGCATGATGACAATTTGTTGGCTAAATTTTGTTTAAAATCCAAATTGTCAAATTCCAATTTATATATTTTTTTCTATTAAGTCCTCATGGCCTCATACAAATAGCACACCCTTTTTTCTTCTTGAAGCACTACATGTATTCGCTTTAATTTTGTTTAATTTCCTTTTTTTAGATCAATTTTCTCTTATTTGACATTCTTGGATAATTTTAAATATATCTTAACTCATTGAAAAGCAGTGTTAGTTGAGTGGAAAGCATCCTGTAGCTTTGTAAGATTTTGCCATTTGCATTCTCCTACAGGATCTTGGCCTACTGGCATTGGGTTTGACTTAAGTGGTCTTATACTTTTCATTTCCAAAATACTTGCATTGCCCTTTGTATGCAATGTAAAAAATATATATTTTTGTAAATCTTCAAGCTTTTTAAAAAAGTTTGGTGTAACTCAATTTTGAATGTTTTAATTATTCACGTTATCTTTATTTAGTCTTTTTTGTAATTGTCAGTTATTAATGCATTTATTATTGGATAGTCCATGACTCATTAATGTACAGTTGGTCAGTGACCCATAGCTTTAATCATGGGTTACAATATCTTACACTGACTAAATTAATGCTGTTAAATGCCACTAACATGTTTGACCTTGATCTTGCATGAAACCACTACTGGTAAGAAATAAATGCTTGTAGTAAAATGATTTTTTTATTGCATATTTATATTAGGAAGCATTCTGGCCCTGATATAAAAGTAATGACATGATGTTTGTTGCTGCATGGCCTTTAAATGAGGGCAATTGAGAGTGATCCAATATTCCTGTGTGTGCCCACTGTTAGACAAATACTCCAGCAGTGTTGCCAACAAGAGGCAGAAACTGGCAGTAGACTTCCTGGGATCCATCGACCAGACAGGCGAATTTCTGACGCTACTGGAGGATGAAGAGGGCGATGAAGTCAAGCAGGAGAGAATAGAGGTAAGAGAAAGTGTGCTAAATGAAAGCAAAAGACCACAAGGAAATAGGAGCGAGAAGGAAAGAGTTTTTGTGGTTAGAGGGGTGAGTTGTGTAGTGTACCTGTATGATTAGACACAGGGTTTCTCATTTGGGAATCAGATCTCACTTCAGGAAGGTGTTTATACATGTTAAATGCCCCCTCTGACCACAGGAACACTTGATAGTCTGTCTGCACTGAAAGAGTAGTTAAAGTGTTCAGGTTGCACAGAAGTAATAAGACCTCGGAGCCCCATCAGAAGGTTGTGCTGGTTCCATTCGTCCTTTTCCACTTAGATTGAACATTTCAGCAGATTTTTCCTCTGGTACAATGTTAGATCTATTCACCTTTCATTGTACAGAACCAGACATGCAAATGAGCCTCAAAGTCAAACTCGGGAAGGAGATGAGAAAGTTTATCCCCAGCCTATCCCGTGTCATTATGATGTCACTGGGGTGTTTTCAGACATTGCAGCTTTGAAATACCTCTGAATTTCAGTGTGTGTGCTGTTTTGTGAATGTTGAAAGGTAAACTGCCACCCCAGTCTGAGTATGTGAACTTTTCCTGTGCAGGCTACAAATCTCTTTCCATCTTCGTATTCATTTGGGGCTCAGGACAAGCCAGTCTCTCGGCTTGGCTTGCTGAGAAGCACTCACAGCATGATGCCTCTACTACGTACTTCTGTAGATATGACATTAGCCAGGCGACAAGTAGTCCCTGTTCTGTCTAGAGGGTTAAACTGTCATGCAATCTGCCCAATTCAGCTTTTTCTAATGTTGCATACTGACACCTGGAATATCAAGTCCAGTCAAATTTTGGGGCTTGCAATTTGTGGGGCTTATGTTCCTAGAGCACCCGTAGATTGTGAAAAACATTTAGAATGTTGTCCTTAAAAAGGCCTATTTTTTATTGTTCTAACTGTTATGATGCAGCAATGCTGGGCTGCGTGTCCCGGAGCTGTGTCAATCAGCAGCAAGGAGAAATGAATCACACTCTCCGATTGGCTACTTTCTAACCTTTTTAGATAGCTAGTTTAACCATGGTGCATAGAAAAATTAAGCATTACTGCTTTCAGCATTGGTATCAGACACAAAAAAGTGGTATCGAGCCAATCCTCGTACTTACACAAATCAAATCCACAAGATAATAAAGTGACCAAATAACCAAAAATTCCTGAATCTACTGTACACCCAGCTCTTTCTTGTGCAGTTGTAAGCTCTAGCTTGGCACTATTCTTGAAGGAAAAGCAAGAGAGCATTCTAGAACATCCGTTTGTCCTTACTCTGTCAAATTAAATAAAGGCCCACGGCTGAAAGATGTAATTAACAGAGCAAAGCAGGAACTATGGATGTGTTCTGAAAAAGTGCGGTACTGCCATGCGACTTTATAAGCCCTTTTTTAATTAAAACCAAGCCCGAGTCATTCTGGCTGTTGCCCAGAAAGCCTGCGGTTTCCCCCAAACTTTGTTCCTACTGAGTGTTTTAATGGGTGTGTTTTAGCTATCAGGACAATCTTTTGGGGATAAGGAACCATATCCTTCTGGGCCTCCCACTTTGTTCAGCTTATGAAACCTCTTGGAAGCAGTTTTATGGCTTACCCACCGTGCAGCGAGCCGCTTTATCGGTGCCACTATATCGGGCGCCCACGTAGGGGTCTCAGATCTCCCTGTGAAAGATGGAGAAACGAAACGATCTAATGATTGTTTTCATTTGAAAGGCATGACAGGACAAGTGGGATTTGAATTGGATGTGTCTGTGGAATTGGATGTGCCTTTGGTGTGATATCGCTTCTACTTCTGCAGAGTTTTACTCTTACAGTAGCTGACTACTTCTTTTCACCTACACATGAAACAATGTACTGTGCATTTTATTGTAGTGTAGTTGTTGCTTGGTGGTTAATGAATATTATGAAAGTGTTATTGTATAATAATAAATAATAATAATAAAAATATATATAATACTAATTATATATATATATATAATGATTATTCATCTGGGTGTGAGTCAAATGATACAACTGATACAATTATGCCCATTGTCCTATGTATACATGGGGCAAACATCCAAAATCCAAACCTAGAGGACCCAGACCACCCAACCTGGGTTTCAAAGCAAATTGCATGAGGAACCTGATGTAAAAGTTTTTCTCTTCAGAAACCAGCCTTGGTTGCTCTTGGAGCAAGAGAATTATTTATTTTTACTTGCATGCTGATATCCGATGTCTTAAATACATTGAAGTCCTGTGAACTATAGACATACTATATTGCATCTTTTTATCCAGAACCACACTGGCATGAAATAAAAGCACATTACCTGCATCAATGTATTTTCAATGTTGTATCATGGCTGGGTTTTAGTTGTGGGATAGTTCTGGATATAAGCTGGTAAGTTTAAATTTGAATATAATCAGTGGATAAGCATTAAATTTAAATGTAAAAGTACCCTGCTACACTTTCCATCAATGAGCCCCAGTCATCACATTTCTCCTCTCCCTGAACGACTGCTCAAGAAAAGTTATTTAAGTTCAGTGGCTCCAGCCTGTATCGCTCTCGGTTCCTTTTGGAGACGAACGCAGACGTCGAGGCTGCTCCGAATTCCCCTTCTGCTTTGCAAACGAGACCTCCGCTGGCCTGTTAGCGAGGCTAATAGAAATCACAGTTCCAGCGCTCAGCATCATTAATATGTATTTTTCGAAGATGGAATTTCCTACGGCTGCCAGCTAACTAAATAAAAAGGCTCCGGTTGGTTTGGGTGGGCTGAAAGTGATCTCGGCAGCCTCGTGCTGGGCACTGTGCCACAGGTTTGAGCTGGATGTCAGACCGTCCTAAGGCTTGAGAGGGAGATTTGTGCGTTGTGTCTATCAGACCTTTTAAGTGTTAACTCTGCTTAACTCTAGGAAAAATCAGGAGGAGGGGAAAGACTGTTGATCTGTAGGATATAGTTTTGAAAGGAAAGCCATAAACCATAAGCCATTTTAACAATGCACACCCTGCTGGACTCGGGACCTCAGTGTAGCTGTCGGCTTTGCTTTTTACAGAGCACATGGCGCTAGAAAGCTTTGAAAATGTCTGAAATTAATCCAAAATAAGGAAATATCCAATTATAGGTCCTGACCGGCAGTTTAACAAGTCCAGCTGGAAATCTGAGGTAATACCCCATCATTTGCAATTGAAAGGCTACGATACAGCTTACAAATCTCCTAAAAAATGTATAAACAATATACAATAGACATTATATATCTGTCCATGTGGTTTAGGTTAATAGTGCATACCATTCAGGTGTCGAATAAAATTGTGATTGTATAATACCACATAGGTTTAACCAGGGTGAAATGACCAGTTTCGATGCCCTGTAGCTCATTGCTTGAGAACGACCTTTCTAAAAACCACAGCATCCCTCCTTCTCCTCCTGCCGGATAAAGGAAGAGGTGATTACAGGACTAACGGATTTGCTCCTACAGCACTAACACTTACAGCATGAATAAATCCATTGTGCTTTCTGACCACATGGTTCATCTTCATGCCGGGCTCCTGAGCATCACTGACGTACATGAGGATTGTGTGTTAAAGATAATTATACCTGCATTGTGATAGTATTTGTAGATAACCATGTATTACAGGACAGAACAGATAGTGTTCATATTATGTGTGAACACATTGTTATTTTATTACTTGGGGTGGGGGATGGGGGGTGAATATTTCCAGTGGTTTAATACACTTCATGACTCAAGCTTTGATTGAACCCATAGTGTGATCTTAATGATGAATATGAACCATGCTGCAGGGATTCCCTTACTTTTGAGTTTTTATCATTAGATGCATGTTTAATTATCTAACAAGATCTAATGATCTATCAATGGTGCTGTTTGGATCTCCGAGACCCCAGAGCCACTACACACTCATCAAGTGTTGTTTTATTTGCTAGATTTCTTATTAATTGACAGTATGAAATGTTTACTTGTCACATGTTTGTCACACCTGGCATAAAATTATGACCACTGAGAGGTGAAGTGAAGAGGTAGCACTGATATCTTCATCAGAGCACCTGTTAGTTGGTGCAAAATATTAGTCAGCAAGTAAACATTTTATTCTCAAAGTTGATTTGTTAGATGGCCAAATTAGGATGGCTAGATGACTGGGTCAGAGAATGTCCAAAGCTGCAGCTCTTGTGGGGTTTTTCCGGTCTGCCATGGTCAGTATCTATCAAAAGTATTTAATGAAAGGAACAGTGGTGGACCAGCATCAGGGTTCTGGGCTGCCGTGTGGTCTGATCCAACAGACGAGCTATTGCAGCTTACATTCCTGATGAAGTTGCTCCAGATGCCGGTCCTTATAGAAAGGTGTCAGAATACACAGTGAAATGTGGTGAATAGGGGGAACAAAAATAATATATGAGGAAGATAGTCATAATGTTATGCCTGATTTTGTGTTTTATAATTTGCCACACATTTTCAATCAAAAACCAAGTTTAGCACCTGCACCTTTCCTTATAAAGCCATACTGCTTTAAATAGTTATTTTAGAATTCTTTTAGTAATATAAATTTTGAGACCAGAAAAGTCCAAGGAATACTAAGGAGGTGTCACAGAAGGGTTTATTAAAATTAGTCTGGAAAGTTTTTGTTTATTCTTTTATTTTTCCCCTTTGCTTACAGAGACTTGATAAACAGACAAGAAATATGGACTCGGCACAATATTCAGAATTTTGTGAAAGTCGCCAGCTCAGCTTTTGTAAGTATTATTTTCCTGTAGATTCCCAAGGTTCATTTAGTTTAATGGTCAGGCCGGCACTGTGGCTAAGTGGGTAGCACTGTCGCCTCAGAGCAAGAAGGCCCTGGGTTCAATCCCCAGGTTAGGCAGTCCTTTCTGCAACCAGGTTAATTGTAGACACGGAATTGTCCTACAGGTACCTAGCTACTAGGATGCATAAACCAGAAGTTGTCCTTTAGACGTTGGTTATGTATATGGAGAGCCTGTAGGTTTAAGAGCATTACTGTGGGATGTGAACACCACCACCACTGGTTTGTAACGGCCACATTTCAGCACTAATAACATGTTGACTGGCTTTGGGCTTTACCAGTAAGCATGCTCTCTGCACTGGCATTGACCTGTGTAACCCAGTAATGCTCATCTGGAGACCTGTATGAAATACTAACATGAGCACTGGGAACCATTAGCAATTCAGAACACCCAGGAAAGTCTTTCAAACCATTAAGCCTTTCAAAAATACACGTTTCATGTTGTTTTAATCTTGTTTTAGTTTCTCAGCACTTTTTTTGCCATATTTACATTAAATTATTCAACGTATGTGTGATATATGTTTTAAAACATACCATATGGTGGGGCGGCACGGTGGCTTAGTGGGTAGTACTGTTGCCTCACAGCGTGAAGGTCCTGGGCTCAATCCCCAGGTGGGCCGATCTAGGTCCTTTCTGTCCCTGAGTTTTCCCCGTGTCCTCATGGGTTTCCTCCGGGGACTTCGGTTTCCTCCCACAATCCAAAGGCTACCCGGTTGATCTGAGACACTGAATTGTCCTGTAGGTACTTGCAATGGACTGGTGCCCCATCCAGGGGGTTACCTTGTGCCTTGCGTCCAATGAAGAGCTAGGATTGCAGCTCCAGCACCCCTCCCTGATTAGGATAAGGGGTTAAAGACAATGAACTGAACTGAACTGAACTATATGGCCAAAAGCATGCAGGAACCTAATCATGTCCTTAGACCTAAAATAATTTATTGAACTTGCTTGATTGTGTAATATAACAAAGTCATGATTTTATGTTTAATTATATTTTCTTCTTCTTTGTAAATATGCTTTTCAGCCAAAAAGCTCTCCAAATTTAGAGAGTGGCTCGACTGTAGTACCCTGGAAGTGAAGCCCAATGGATTTTCCATGGAAATTCTTTCATATTTGGCCTATGAAACAGTTGCACAGGTAAACAACAACACTGTGACAGTAATATACCTGTCAGACAATTTCAGTACAGTAAACTTTGTGATTTAAAATACAATGTGTGCAAGTGGTTTTTCTTGTGGTTAACTTATTACCAAATGCAAAGGCCACAGACATGTCCATAGAGGCTAGTAATTTGAAAAACGCCAGTTCAAACCTCACCAATGTCAGGATGTCGCATTTGGGCTGTGAGCAAAGCCCTTAAACATCATTGCTCAGACTGTATATGGTAACTGTAATGAAAGTTGCTTTGGATAAAGGCGTCTGCTAAATCCTGAAAACATAAATGTAACTATTATTTGTTAGGTTCCAGGGAAAAACCCTGTAAACCCTGAACCGCATATTTAAGGTTTTTTTTTTCATTACTGGGGCTTTTGTGTTTATAATTTTCAAGGCAAACATTTCTTAAACACAAATTCATCATGATTTTGTCTTTTTTTTAGATTGTTGACCTGGCTCTGTTAGTAAAGCAAGACATGGTTCCCAAAATAGGCAACCCTTTCCGCCATGCTGTATCAGCTACATTCCTCCAGTACCACAACTCCAGTGCTGAGGTGAGCTAAGAACATCATCTCAGACACTAAAGTATAGAGATTTTTTTTCTACACTGTATGAACTTAAGTTGTAGTTTAGGGATTGTACCATTTGAATCTTTAAACAGAGCTGAAACACTCTTATAATAATTAATTATAATAAACCTTTATGGAGTTGCATCAGTAAAAGGTTTTGAAAATTGCTTGTTCTTTGAAAATACTATATGGGTTCTGTTCTATGTATACAAAAAAAACTAATACAAATACTAATGGTTGACTTTCAGCCAAGTAGAGCTGCCAAGTTTGTGCAAGGTGGTTTTGTACTGTGGGATCTTTTTCATGCAGGGGCTTTTCTGTCACTGCAACCACAAAACCTCATCTCTTTCTCTCATTTTCAGCCGAGGCCACTCTCGGTCTGGAAATATAAGTTGGATTTTAGCTTGGATTTCATAAGTGTGTTGTTGCCACCTAAGTATTGATGGTAAAGTGTGGTGGAATGTTAGCAATTGAACTTGCATAGTTTAGCAGATTAGAGGTTCACAAGCACCCTGACCCAGCTTTTCTCTTAGTATGGATTATTTTATTCTATGAAGGTATTGTCAGGGATTGACAGTGTTGGCACTTGAATGTTGGTGGTTTACACTGTTTATTCATTTTGTTTGTGTTAATGTTTTTTTTATTTATTTATTGTACTAAACACTGAGGTGATCTTGGCCTATTATTACAGAGCATAGTTGCTTTAAGTAGCTATTTATAACCATTAAAATGTTAAGTATGTGCCCTATTCACTTTGTGGTGCACTATTTTGGGGTTAAACAATTTTGTTGAAGTGTCCGGAAATGCTATTAAATAATCCCATAATGCCCTGCAAAGAAGCAATGTACAACTGAACACTAGTTGGTCACACATACCCATAATGCACAGCAGCAATGTCGGCCTGAGCAGTTACAAATTTGTTACAATAGCAGATTTTTTGGAACAATTATTTGGTGGGCGTCGGAAAGTCAATCCATCCTCTGTTTGCAACTTTGGTGTGCATACCTCACAGCCCTTCACTCATTCATTCATATGTACAGTATTGAGCTGCACGTCTTCGTGGTGCAAACAGATACTTCTGTTAATAAAGCAGTTTTGTTCAAGCTAAAACCGAATCTTCTCTGAAATCACAACTCTCAACATGTTGGTTTTATTGTCAGCTAAAACACTTTAGTGATCTCCATTACATCACTAACCCTAGACTTGTATCACTGAACCAATGTTGCACTTATACTGTAATGTTCTTCAGTATAAGTAAATGTTGCTTATTTTTAAAATGAGTAAGTTTTATAGTTATATTTTATAGTTATAGTAAATAATTACCCAATAAAATGCATAAAAAATCTGTATTGCCACAATAAAACAATTAAAATGTTATTAGTGCTGAGAAATCTAATTGTACACAGATACTGGGTTTCTCAGTTACATTTGTTAGCATGTCTGAGTGCACTATTAAGGCGTCTTTGCAATTTGGAATTATTTAGAATACCCTTTATATGGTGGCATTTATATATCAGGTTTTGTTCATTTTTATACAGGCCACATATTCCAAAAGGGAAAGTGATTCTCCAGAGAGCACCCCTCCCTCTACCCCCAGCTCAGGTCAACAGGCCAAACATCACTCCATGAACCAGGGCAATGGGACCGTCAGTCAGGACTCCAACTCCAGGAGCAAACAGCGCAAGAGGAAGAAGGTAATGGGCCTCAAGGGGGGAAGCAGATCACTTGTGGTTTACTAAAAGCTGTTGTCTCGCTGTTGTCATACTCTTTATCATTGTGTAGTTTATGTATAGGCTTTATGGTGAAAATCTGCTTATAAAACATTAGGTTTTTATGAATATTTTATTAACTTTTAATATTGAAAAGTCATTTGAACTCTACAGTAAATTGAATAAAGCAGTCCCCCACTTGAAAGACTATTGATGGACAGAAAATCTGGAGCTTATTTTGCAGCAAGAATCGACTCGGTTCATTTTACCGGGCTGTAGCATCCAGCGAGATGTTGCTGATTACCATCATCACTAAAAGATCAGCTTATTGGCAGACATCGCAGGATTATAGAGCACATTTGACTGTATTAAAAACTTACTGTATGAAACACTAGCCTAAGGTTCCCCAGTTTTATTCATGGAGGGCCGTACCTTGTTTATGGACACCTGATTCAACTATCCTGGTTATTACCAGGTTAAATAGGCGTGTGTGTTAAAGCATAGGGTTCCCAAACTCTCCTGGACTCCAGCCATCTAGACTGAAATTCAAGATCCATGCCAAGGTACTGAAACTTTTTTAATTGGGGGGTTCTCGTTAGTTTTTTATTAAAGAATAAGAATTCTTAATTTCCCCTTCATTTAATATTTAGTTTAAAATACGTACATATGCAAACCATTAAAAGCACATGTTTTGGTTCCTCCCGTTAGGGGTCGTCACTGCAGATCATGATATGCATTATTGTTTTGCTTTTATTGATACACTTTTACTATTCAGTTTTGATACAGCCCTTCCTGA
>JAYDZF010000009.1:13766782-13778077 GCA_034509105.1 Microcambeva barbata
ATTTGCTCACTCACAAACGCACACATATGCACTAACTCACCTGATCATTCACAAACTTAACTCAATCACACTACTGGGCGCTAAGCAAAAACACTGAAGTACAGGGTGCCAGCTTATTGGCGGGCATCATTCACTTTCTCACACTCATGAACTCACTCATGCAAGCACACAACAAACAGGATGCCAGTTCACTGCAATGCATCACTCTCTTCCTTTCAATCACTAACTCAATTATGTGGCCTATCCATCAACCGGCATGTTTCAGAGAGAAAACCAAAAGACTGAAAGACATGCTATAAGTAGACACAGAAAATAAAAGATTCACTTGGAAGACAAGCCAAGGGGACAAATGATGAAACAGGCCTTAATACTTTAATGGGAAAGCACTGTAAGACTTATTTACAACATTTGTGTTCTAATAGATTGCTTTTCTATTTTAGTTGTACTTATTTTTAATATATTTTAAGTTGCATTTTTACTCTGTTTTGAGGCATTGCATTGCACTTGTTCTCTACTGATCCACCCCCCTCCGACACGTGTGGAGTAACCAACTGCCTTTTGTCCTGCACAAGTTCACATTCCATATCAGTTTTGTATACAGAGAGCCATGGGGATTGAATCGATGACCTTCTTGCATTGAAGTATTCTTGCATTGGGAGTTTTTTCTTGCCCCTGTCATTTATGGCTTACTAAACAAGAGTTGTTACTCTGTATGTCCTGGATTCTGACATGTAAATGAATTTTACTTGCTGTTAACATTTACAACAAGAGCAATTTAGTAGCTACAGCTTACCCGAGTGCATGTTTTTGGACGAAAGACACAGGAAACTGTGAGGCGACAGTGATACCAATCAAGCCATCATGCAGCTTATATCTTATTAACAGTTATACAAAGAAGGTAGAACTTTATTCTAATCAATATGTAAATCAATGCTCAATAAAGTGTATTAAAGTTTATAGCATAATCTACAGAAACAGGTTAAATGGCCTCATTACATGATGGTCTTATGTGTTTTAATTTCAATTACATATTATAGAAAATAACAGATGACATGACTGTAAGACCAGTACTCCACCGAGTCATAAAAAGTTCCCCACATAAATGCTCTTTCATCTCTAAACACAGACAAACACAGGCAAGAGTAACTAAGCCTATACAAAATCACCAATGTGAAGACCCAGACACTGGCTACGGATGATTTGTTATTTCTCTGCATATCAAGCCTATCTGCACCACTTGACATCTCTGGCGCTCCGAGTGGTTTATCAACCCCTTAGCATTAATAAACAAAGCAGCTTTTACGCCTCTGCTCTGGTAAAACCTTCCTCAACACGATTTAATGAACCTTTCTATTCACCAGTGTGCATATTTACATGTACAAATTTGCCTTTTGACAAATATTTTGTAACTTATTCTTTGCAAAATCTGTGGTTTCAAACAGAGCAATGGCCATTACAGATCAAACCATACATGAACCTTCGCCCAAAGTAATGGGCATGAATATGAAGCGGAGTTCATTTCTATAACAGCTTTTCTTTTAAGCTGACTGAGGGCATGGATTTTCTTGTAGCCAACAGAGCAGAAGTGAGTTTGGCATTAATGTTGGGTGGTAAAGGTCTTTTCACAGTTGGCATCCCAATTTATCATGAATGTGTTAGATAAGATTGGGGTCAGAGCTAGGCCGAACAAGCTATTTTATATTTCTTTAGAAAATACTACTTCTACTTGCACATATCAAGGCAAAACATTTGCTGTGATTCTTACTTCGGGAATAGTGCATTTCCAACTGTTACCACAAAGTGGCCCATAATACAGGAATGATTGGCAAAGGCTTTTATACAACAGGAATATTATTTCTATGTAGTAAATGATGTTCTATGTAGAAAAATCATTGTTTGTCACGTATACAAATACAGTACAAAGAAATGCTCTTGTCGGAGTCATTGTTCAGAGCCCCTGTAACCAATAGGGTTAGGGTCTTTCACAGTAGTCCAACAGTCTAAGCAGGGTAGAGCCAGGATTCAAACACAAGTGTTCACTTAACAGCCCAAAGTTCTACCTACTAGACAACTGCTAAACCATTTCCCCTTATTTATGTAGCTCCTGAGTGAAGTTTCTGAAAGCCTTTAAGGCTAACTGCTCCATGGAAGAGCTGTTCTTGCTCATAGATATTTAAACTTCACAATAAAAGTAATTAACTGCCGACTGAGACTTTATTGCAGTGCCGGACTGCAATGACCAGTTCTTCAGTAACACCTACTGCCAGACTTTGTGAACACTCCAGTTATAATACACATCCCAGTATATGTTAATTCACTTTGACATAAAACAGGTGAAAATACTTTTATTTAAAATACACTGAAATACATTATGCAAAAGTTGGGACAGAGAGAACACAACGTGATAAGTCCAAGAATGTTGCAGAATGAACAAAATAAAAACAAATAGAACATATTCAGGAAATGTATTTCATTATTAAACATCCAATTATTGTCCGTTTATCTGCTTTCACTGGATGAAAGGCAAGAAACTGAATTAAACTACTCTGACTGCATGTTTTTGGACAGTGGGGGTAAACCCAATCAGACACGAGAGGAACACACAAACTAAACACAGAAATGACCCAGAATTTAATCCACCAGGGATTCAAAAGACAACAACGCTACCCACCGAGCCACCCCGTGAGTAAACAACAAGCCTGAAAAGCCCTACAAAGCACAGTGACCTTTAAGCTCTCCTACGGCACGGCACACTTCTGTGATGGATATTAGAACCTGGCTTCGGAAATGGTTTGACAAACTCTGGTCTATAAACACTGTTCATCACTACATCCACCAGAGCAGGACCGTCTACACAGTGTAAGCTATATGTCAACAACATTTAAAAAGACTGGCAGAAGTGCTGACTTGTGTGATTTTTACTTATAGGAATCAGGAATAGCAAAGCAAATAATAAAAAAGAAGTAAACAAAATAAAACATAAAAAAAATCCTCATTAAATAAAATTAAAAATTAATTTTATTTTATTTACTTTTTAACACGTTAGTTACATTCATGATATGAGGTTTATCAGTTCCAGTCTTTAATGACAGACATAAAAAAATTACTAGTCATACCCATGTCACTCGTCATCGCCCAAGTTCGAAACCTTTGAAACTCAACACAATTTAAAACAATATTTTTATTGACTTTAACTTCTAACTGTTGTACTTCAGTGTTTTAAATGCTATTGAAATCGTTTGTTTATTGGTGTAAAAAACACCCACTTTATTGTACTACTAAACACATTAACAGATTTCACATACATCCTTATGGGATAACATGCAAACCTCTCACAAAAAGGACTTTGTATGATCCACCTGAAAATCAAACCCAGAACCTTCTTGTTGAATGTTATGTGGACAATATAGGAGTTGCCAGAATACGGTTTAATCACTTAAAAAAATTAGAATAATATAATAGGACAACTTTGTCATATAGGAATAAACAGGTTTACACAACAATAAAATTTTAGTATAGTATACATATGGGAGCTTGTTTAGAAGCTGGGGTCAGAGAGTGGGGTTGTACCATTGTACGACACACCTTGACCAGAGAGGGTTAAATGCCTCGCTCAATGGCCCAACAGACTCAGACTCAACACACTAATCTAGCACCGTCCTATAAAATCTATGTGGTAATTCACATGTGTGTGTTCAATGCCCCTAGAATATCCTGCTGTTGTGCCATGCTTAGACATTTTGTTTTTGTTTAAATTATATACACTCTGCTCCCCGCTTTAATTTGAAGCAGAAGCCATGCTTTACTTGTAAATAGGTTCTGTTATTCACATTCCATTACTCCCACCAGGTGGATTAACCATTCGTTACTTAGTTACAGTGCAAGTGCTGATATGGCAAACCTGTCCTTTTAAAACCCACCCCCAGATTTATGATTTTACATTAGGGTCGTTACACACTGCTGCCTCATCAGTCGCTCTCTCTGTGTAAGGCATTTACAAAGATCAACTGTTAACTTTATTTGAAGGCTTGATTAAAAGCCGGGAATAAATAACGTTGCCTTGGTGCAATCGTTTGTCTTGTGCACTGACAGCGGACCTTTCTGAAATCACATTTCCAATCCAAAGCCAGAAACATAGAAACCTTGAATAGCCTAAATGCATCTGATCTGTTTCATCTCACAACAACACTTTCACATCTAGAAATGGAAACCTACATATTTTACAAAGTTAAATTATATATTTCTACAAAGTGCAAAAATCGGTGTATTCTGAATTATTTACTTGAGCTTCCAAACCTGTAATAAAACAAGACTTCAGGAAGATTACAGAAGCAGGAAAATAAAATGACTACTTACTTCATATATACACTATATCAAGTGGAAATCAATGGCTCATAAAAGTTTCTTTCTGATACTGGCCTCCATATATCCTGAAGAAGATCTGAAAGCTTGCTTGTATTTTTAACAAAAACACCAGTTGGCAGCACAGTGGCTCACTCCATGCTGTTGCATCACAGCCAAGATATCCTGGTCTTCACTGAGCAGTCTAATTCCTTTCTTTGTGGAGTTACATCCTTTCTTTACATTTTCTGAATTTAACAGACACTTCTATTCAAAGTAACTTAAAGTACTGTGACAGAATTTAGTTTAAGCTATTGATGGTTAAGGGCCTTGCTTAGCTGTGATACCCATGCAGTGGTGGGGCTTGACTATTACAAGTCCAGTACTTTAACCACTAGGCAAAAACTGCCCTTATTTGTCATGAAATCATTTACAGCTGTACAGTACAAGGACATTTGTTTTGAAGCTGAGTTCAAGGGCCAAACAGTGTCTGCATGGCAGAGCTGGGATTTGAACTCTTGGGGGATTTTCCACTTCACAATCAGTGTCGAAAGTCTGAACTCCCCAGTTCGAATTGCAGTGCTGCCAGTTGGCAGAGTGCCACCCAGCCATTAGGATTCAGAAACCAGTGTTGGCCTTAAGCCCTCATAAATAGGAGAGATGCTTCAGTACCATGATCTGCTGTGACGACCATGAATGGGAGCAGCCGAAAAGATTGCAGCAAGAATGATTTTTCTTTGCAGCTCGAAGGGCAGTGATTTTGTATGCCTGGTACATTAAATTCTGGGTCATTTCTGTGTTGAATTTGTGTGTTCCTCTTGTGTCTGATTGGGTTTCCTCCCACTGTCCAAAAACATGCAGTCAGGGTAGTTGAGGATGGTTTCGAGCCTTTCATCCAGTGAAAGCAAATAAACAGACAATGATTGGATGTTTGATAAGGAAATACATTTCCTGAATATTTTCCAATGGTTTTTATTTTGTTCATTCTGCAACATTCTTATAGTGACTTATAGTGTTGAGTTGCCACTGTCCAAACTTGTATTGAAATGTATTTCAGTGTATTTAACTAAAAATATTCACACAAAGCATTGATCATTTGGACATTTTCCTGTTTTTGTCAAAGTGGATCAACATGTCAGTTTCTGCAAGTGTGGATTGCATATCATAACTGGAGTGTTTCCAAGTTTTATTTTTATAACTGTTATTTCCAGCTAATTGGTTATGTTTTATAATGAAACACCTAGGCAGGGCTGCACCTGGCAAACCATCTCTGAGGACCAAGCTTACCATGAAATGGGAAGTAAAAAATCTTATTTCCCTTTAGAGCTTTACCCCCCTGTGCCACGGAATTGTTCATTCCACACACTTTTAACACCTTATAATAACCTGTCAGCCCATTTACTGTACAAAGCACATGAAAAAAGATACCTTGATACTACGTTTTTTTTTCAATATCAGAAAATTCATTTATAGATCAGATTTTGTATGTAATGTAGATAAAGGCAACTTGTGTCAAAGATATGGCATTTTAAGAGCATCGACCAACCATAACATTATGACCAGGTAAAGTGAATAACACTAAGAAGTAGGAATGTATTAGGCATGTAATAGCAAGCTTAAGTATTTGAACCAGTTTGAAAAGCACATCTCCAAAACTGCAGCTCTTGTGGGGTGTTCCTGGTCTGGAGTGTTAGTATCCAAAGAGGTCCAAAGATGTAACTGTGATAAACTGTCAAATTTAATGTCTGTCTGTCTGTCTATATGTATTTATATGTTTATTTATTTATAAGACATCACTATTCAATTAAAGGAATATTTTGTAATTGTACTGTAATTAAATAATCTTTTCAGATTTTATTATTTTATTTACTGACCATGTTCTGGGAAACATGAATGTAGAGCGTGTGCTAAAATTAGGACAGCACTAAACAAATACCACTGTCGCTTTAACCTCTTCTAATCATATCTCTTTTGCATTGCTAAGGAGGTTCATGAGTTATGTACACCACATAGAATATTGTCATTAGGAACATTGTGCTGTACCAACTCATCAACATTCAGTGGGTAATGAAAAAGGCAGACAGGCTGAATCTTACCTATCATTGGGGATTCAATAAAGCTCCAGGTATTAGTATGAGGCACATACGATTGCAGGACTCCAGCTGAACGGCCAGCCTCGTTTACCCCGCCAAAGACGTAGATCTTCCCCCGACACACTGTGGCTGCTGCAGAGTGTACAGGCTTTGGCAAAGGCGACACCGTTTCCCACTGATTTGTGATTGTGTCATACCTAAAATAAGCAAGAATATATTGTTAATGTGTTCCAGCCAATCATTGAAAAATCGAATGCAAGATACTAGACAGTTAACCTCTAAACTGCACAACCCATAATTAATTAGTATTTGATGAAGCATATTATTTAGTAATTACAGGTAATTAATTTAAAATGGGATCTGCTGGTGGGTATTGAAGGTTTTAATAAATAACTACCCAACTTAATGAAGACATAAAATCTAATAATGACCTAGTAAATAAAATAATTTCAATTGCTAAATTTATTTATATTTAAATAAGGGGAAAACATTTATTGTCTCAAATATTTTATATGAAAGAACTAAACATGCTGACAGGTGTACAGGGACCAGCCAGAGACATAAAATATATTTGCTTTATGTCAGGGTTCAGAAGTTGAATGACGCATTTGAGACAGTGAAAATCCCCCAACAACAAAAATTGCTAATCTTAATGGAAACTATAAAATCAATGATTGTCAATGCTATCTTAAAACAACGACCAAATCCAGAGAAGTATAAAGCTTAAAAGTAGGTTTTTAATAAAACAATAGTTTGACAAGGATCCTGACATTAGTTTGGGGAGTTTAAAAGATGCTGTTATGTGTTGTGTTATGTAATTGAAAATATTAGCAAAATAATAGGATGGTTTTTCACATGTTTACACTAAAAATAAAACCTTTGACTCTTTATTGTTTTATTCTGCTCCTGAATCAATCATTTCTTTCATTCACATGAGAAGCAGCAAAGTCTTTACTTATATATTATATGTTTCATTATGCTTCTTAAATGGAAATTATGATTTTTGCAGTGGCTTATTTTCTTAAAGCTCGCAACTTACATCTTTTACATCGTTCCCTTCTTTGTTTTGTTGCACAAAGTGGCCTACACAATAAAAAAAAAGTTCTTGCATGTACACTGAATTTAAGAGAAGCATAAAGTTTATGGGTACAAACTATTCTACAAAATTAAAACCACTGCCATTATGTTTAGTATATGTCTCTATCAGTTATATTAAAAGTTTGTATAAAATGTGCTTATGCGACAAATGATAAATTATATTTACTAATTACTTAATAGCTTGTTATACTCGTGAATTTTTTACAAAATCTTTTTTCATATGTATTAATCCAGTCATACTGCTGATGGATACTGTCCTTCACAAAATGCACAGGTTTACACTGTGTTTCACCCTAGAAATCTTTTTCCACCTGCAAGATTTATTTCCACTTCTGCTACTGAAAGGAAATGTCCCAGCAACCTTTTCAAGGTCATTTAAATGCCAAAACATACAGAAATATTCACTGCTGGCGTTTGAGCCTGCATAGAATCATTCCCCTTCCTTATCTAATCCAGTGGAACGAGCCAACAGATCGAGGCAGATGTTACTTATGGACATTGTAATCGGATACATGATGTGTTCTAAATGAAGGGCTGAGCAACCCAGAATCCAAACCAAGACCCTGTAAATAATCCTAGAGCAGTGCCAATGGGGAGCCTTAGACCGGCTAGGGAGAAGAGTGAAAATCAAGAAGAGGGTGAAACTGAACCACACAGTCAGACCATTATCGATTTTAATAGGCGTGTGGGTAACTCGTTTTTAATCTAATCTCTAATCTCTGCTGACATGAAGGAAAACATTACAGTTAATGCATATCCACCAGCCACAAATAAATAAAAACGTACGATGATTATCCGTATTATTCAAACACTGGACCTTCTACAAGTGTGTTAATGTAGATAAGGTGGCAGATAACTTGTAAATGAAATGTTAGTGTCTCCCTTGGTGCTCAGTGCGAACAGCACAGTTTCATTGTTAGCTCAGCGACAAATGGCTCCAGCCAATAATTACACACAGAGAGTGTATTATCAGTTGACTTCTGTCTCTGTTTAAAAGAAATTACGCATAGCAGTAGAAGCAGCTAATTACTTGAATAAAGGACTTTCAGGCTTGAAGGTTTTGAAATCTTTTTTTTACCACAAATGTTACACATTTAGGTCTATTTTTACAGAACAGATCATAATTAAAAATGTGTTTTCCCATTAGTTGAACACATCCTTACTTAAAATTCTGAATTAAACACAGAACCAGCAACATGTATAGAAGTGCTTAGATCAATTTTTAATTATAGCAAATTCAAACTGAGATTTGCTGAAGGAAAATGATCAAGCAAGTCTTTCTTCAAGTTGTAAGATAAAAAAGTGTAGCATCATGCTGCTTTTATAAATACCAGGCCCCACTGTTTCTTTTCCTTTTTCTCTCATGGTCTATCAGACCATGGTGAATTATTATTGTTAAAGCAAAAACAATAATAAAACAAACAACATTTACACATAAAATGTTCTGTAAATGTTTCCTACATGATATAAACAGATAATCTTAACACATCAAATTTGAGTATAAAATGTTCACTTGCTTCCTGATATATCCCACCCACTAAGAGGTGCCGCAAAGACGAGCTGACTTATTATGAGATGAGTTATTCACTTCACCGGACAGTGATCATTTTGCTATGACTGGACGATGTATACATGGTATACACATGCAGAGCAACAGAAATTGCTTCTATTCTTCACTGAAACACCAAAAGTGTAAGGTAATGCTCATACTCGCCCTAACGTTTTACATGAGCAACAGATTCTGCTATTGATGAAATGAAGAAAGTACGAACAGAAGCACATGACAATAATAAGAATATTAGACAATAAGAAAGAAAATAGAGGAAGCAAGAGATTAATAATAAAAAAGCAATTAAAGGAAAGATGATGGTAAGAGAAGGGTAAAAAATTGGATTAAATGAACAGAAGAGGAAGAAAAAGAAGGAACAGCAGCATAAAGCAAGAAAATCAAACAGAACAATGAAAATGGTAATAGAAGAAAGCAAATCATACAACAATTAGGAATGAACGTAAAAAGACAACTAATAAACAACTAAAAGGATGTAAAAAGGGAAGAGAAAATGTGTTTGGGCAATGATCAGGAGAAAGGATTTACTGATGAGATTCAATAGGAAAAAATAAGAGGGAGGTAAAGAAGTAGAATTAATAATTGCAGAAAAGGGAAATTCTAAAAGAAGGTTTTAGGAAAAGCAAAAAATAAAAGGAACAGAGGAAAGGGAGCAGTTGAAAATAATGAAGGGAAGTGGATGAACAAAGGGGGAATAAAAATGCTAAACAGAAATGTTGGAAGTAAGGAAACCTGCCACAAAAATAAAAAAGCCTGCCAACAATGTTAAACAGTCCTTCCCTGCTGTAACTCTCCCCATGGTGTAAAGCTCAAAGTGAATAAATGTGAGAGACACTTTTCAAGCCTCCTGCCAACTGTTTAGAATGCAGGGTGGCTGGAATGGTAATCCACAGTAGTAACATGATCCCTGTCACATTTACCAGGATATCACATCAAGCAAGCACTTTATGAAGTCTACAGAACTTTAAGCCCAGACAGCAGGGAGAGGACACAGAAATGATAAAAACTCTGAGGTCAGGCCTGGACCAAACTATCCAGGGAGACTACACAGGGGCCATCTGAGACGTCGGCTTATCATCTCATCAGCATGCTTTGCAGTAAGTATGAGCCAAATTTATGTCAGATGCATTGGTGTTTCTTAGAGCAGTATTTCATACTGCATTTATAATAATGTCTCAGTGACTGTAAAGTTATCCATCCATGCTGCTGTCCTGGGAGAAATTACACAGAGAACATTATGTTATAGTCTATGAGAATCACCATGATTTGAGCTTTAATCATAAAAAGATCAGGCTGGTGTTACTCCTAAATGAACATTAATAACAATTCCTCAGACAAGTGTACAGATTTAAAGATTTCAAATGCATGACTGGCAAAAACGTTTGAAATTCTATCATTGAGTTTAAATATCTATACACTTTTTTAGTAAAAATAGCTGGCCAGTGTAAATAAATTTGTGTGGCGTGCCAATATACCAGGATAAAACAGTAAATAAAATGTTGTCTTCTTTTGGCTGCTCCAGTTAGGGGTCGCCACAGTTGATCATCATCTGCATTATTTGGCATAGTTTTATACCAGATTTATTTACACCTACACATTTATCTGGGATTGGGAGTGGCACCATATTGCACTGGTTTGTGCATCCTAGTTGCTACGTCCTATAGGACAATTCATTTTCTCCAATTAACATGGGGATCAAATCCAGGAGCTTCATGATGTGAGTTACCCACTTAGCCACCAACTAATGAACATTTCTATGTTTCACTATATTTATTTACTCCTTTCATAGTACGTATTATTATGCTCATTATTATATTATGATGAAGGTATTTTTTTATAATCATTTTTAGTTGTTGTATTTCTTCAAAAAGTTTTGTGGTGGTGTGTTGTGTTGCCAGGACCCTGAATGAGAAAGAAATTCTAAATGCCAATGTTTATTTTATCTAAAAGCTGTAGCTTCAGCTAAATTGGTTTAAGTATATCTGATTAGCAAAGTTCTGAAAATAAATGTGGGCTAAGGTTTATCCTCAGCTATTTTTAATACTAATTAGTAATACTAATTTTAACACTGTGTATGGGGTCGGTATTCCAGTAATCAAGGAGGATCTGGTTCTTCTTTAACACCAATTAAGACAAATTAGTAATAAAGACTTTGTTATCTGTAGATGATGTTGCTGATAAAATCCTAGGCTTTTT
>JAYDZF010000009.1:13875176-13888647 GCA_034509105.1 Microcambeva barbata
GTTATTTTTACAGCACAGTGTTTCTCTCTATCTCTGATGTTTGAACATGTTATTTAATACACCAATGACAACCTTCTTCTTCAGCACATTACATGCTTATATAATTATTAAAAGAAGAAAATACATCAATTAAAGAGGTTTAAAAATATCAGATTTTTTTATTCGGATTCTGATCCTTCATGCCTAGTTAACACAGTCCTGAAGTCAGTACTTCAGTCTGTACTTGAATTTAATTGAAGTAATAAATAAAAGCCACAGTGCACACAGTCTGAGTGGTAGGATGTTCAATCATCAAGAATCTGACAGTTCCGATCTTGGCTAAGTCTAATTGTGCACCCAGAAACCCAGTGATTAGAACAGCGATTACCTCAAAAAGTCTGTTTACTTATAGATAATGAATCACTTTATAATATATTCTAATAAAATCTTATTGAAACAACAACAAAAAAGACAAAGAAAACAATTTACCCTGACCAGGTGTAACGCAGTAACCACCGACAAGTGAAGTAAATAAAGTGATTTATCTCTTCATCATGGCACCTGTTAGTGGGTGTGATAAATTATGGAGCAGGTAAACATTTGATCTTTAAATCCGATGTTGGAAGGATAAATAACGGGCAAGCTTCATGATATGAGCTAGTTTCATTTCAAATTTTGATGGCATGGCAGATTAGAGCAAATGTACCTCTTGTGGATTATCCAAGGCTCAGTGATGCATGTGGGGACCGAAGGCTGGCGCATGTGGTCCGATTTCAAAGGTAAGCTACTGTAGCTCAAACTGGTGGATAGGGCAAAATACACAGTGCATCTCAGTTTCAGGGCTTTTTTGGCACCGAAAGGGTGAGCAACAGAATATAAGAAAGGTGGTCATAATGTTATGTTAACCCCTTAAAATCTATTTAATTTATAAGCTACTTTACCTTAAGAGACTTGGAGTATTAGAGTATTATACTCTCTAAGGAACTGAGTGTAAAGGGCCTTGCTAGTCCAGTACCTTAACCACTAGGTTTAAACAGCCCTATTTAAAATGCATGCATAGTGACATAAGTAGTAAGATGCCCAAGTGAATCCATATTTAATCTGAACTTTCCCTCTCAAACATCTAAACCTGCTTTGAATCTTTACCATTACTTTAATTACATCATCGATCCTATAATTGGATCTGAATGAAATGTGGCTAGCAGCAGTTCTAAACACCAGATTGAGGGAATGTCAATGATGTTGGCAGCTGTAAATTTTCTCTCAGGGGAGTGACAGGAGAAACAGTACTGAAGAAGGACTATTCAATTGTGGTATATTTTTGTGGTAAGTTTGAGATTTGTTTGCAATGACAGGTTTAAACAAGAGAGAATACAATGACACCAGACTATAATGATTCGATTGTATTAAATTAAGGCCACAAAGATTGTAATGATGAATTGCAACATCCATGTTGTTCTCCAGCAAGGCTTTCATGAGGACTTCATATCAATGGTAATAAAAAACACTTAACTCTTAAAGGGTCTATCACCATACACATGCTCATTGCCAATCAACATAAACACCTATCAGCATGTATGCTCTGAAAAATTTACAGCAGTAGACATAACAGTGAAAATCTATTTTAGACTACACCCACAAAACCTGCCATGATCTTTGATTTAAATGTAAGACACAAACCAGTATCTTCAGGTAAACCAAGTAACTTGGTGAAATGAATAATTATTTATTTATTTCAACATCATGTTTTACACGCTTTGGTTACATTTTGATAGATGATTACAGATTTATCGTTTTAAGTCTTTAATGTCAAACAAAACCATTGACAATTGAGTATCTCCCAATTTACTCACTTGTCTTTGTACTGCTGGAAGAAGCCCACAAAGAACTTGCATTGATATGGCGACAACATGTACACATGCCGATTTTCTGGGAATTTAACCCAAAACATGATTAAGTAGTAGTAATAGAGACAATGAATTAATTAGTATGCAAAAGAAATTAAAATAGCATTCCATTAACTCAGAAATACAACTCAGTATTGATACCTCAGACAGAATTCCATTAAAATAAGCATTGTTTTCTTCTGCAGCCATATAGCCAGTAAGTTAAGACTACAGTCTGAGTTATGCTCCAAGAGCAGCCACAAATTGTTAAAAATTGCAAAATAAATGCCTATAAATGACCATTTAAAAAACATCAAATCATCTAATATTTCAGAAACTATTGTGTTGTTTTGTGCCCCATCACTGTCCAGTAGACAGTGGACTATGGGGCGGCAGTCTTACTAACCTATTAGTTGCTGATATTTGATGGAGGCAGAAGAGTTCATTTACTATGAAGCCCACTTCTCCTGATAAGTGGATTAGCTATAGGGACACTTGGAAAGGTTGTATTTAGTGTTGATAGGCGTTCTATTCCATTATTACACCACTTAACCCAGACTGGCTCGTAACACTGTACCCATGTTACCCCGATGCAATCATGTTTTCTTTGGTGTAAGTAGGGTAAATTAATCTGATTTTGAGTTAATGTTTATTTATCAATACTAGTCAATTATATTGTTCTTAAAATTTTGCATCAAAATGCTTGAGAAATTATATATTACCACAAAAAATGTCATTTCTCCAAACTATTATTAGTTAGGGTTCAAGGGAAAAGAAAGTCTGCAAACCCTGAACCGTGAACTACCAAGACCGTGCAAATACAGACTTCACTTTTCATGGCTTAAGCGTATCAGAAATTGATTGCCATGCTAGAGACATTTATTACATTACCTATTTATTCCAACAACAGAAAAAAAATGTCTTGATCGATAGGTCCATTGACCTGGTCCATTGCTGAACATGGTATAGGTAACATCTGTAAGCATTAATGAAGCACTTGCAGATTTTGCGGCAACATCTGCTGCCTTTCATGTGGAGCCTACCACCACAATGCCGAGTTACAAACCATGGCTGCAACAAGTGTGGGTGCTACAGTGGCCTGCATCCCAGTCATCTCTCTCACTAATAAATTACAGTGCAGTAATAAGTGCCAAAAGACGAAGTTTCCACACGGTTGTGCAGCTAGTAGTGCAAAAAATGTAAATGTTTGTCCCCGCACCAGAATAAAAAGTTCTACAAACAAGCATGTCATCATTGTAAATCAGTGTCACTGATCTCCTGTTTTAATACTGTAAATAAAAATGGGTTTGTGTTTGCTTAAAGATTAGTCCAATCTCTAATCTATTTTTATGTCCAGCGCTCTCAGATAATTGTTATTTATAGCCTGAGGAGTGGTGGTAGAGCAGATGCTGCCAGTAAGAAATTTGCCACATTTTTTGATTTTCCAGAAAGATTTTTAACACTCAGGTTTTTTTTCCACCCTCAAAGCCCCTTAAAAGCATTAAATTGACTCATGTCTCATGGCATTAATTCACATGTTAAAGTAAATATGTGAGTGTCTTGTGCCAAGAGTTTCTTAATGCGGCCAAAAAAATCGGATTTAGGTACCAAGTCAATTTGTTAAATCACTGACATTTGATGGTTCAGATGTCACCAGTTCAGCATCATATTGTGCAGTGTTTAGTGTATATGAAAAAATGCCTCCTGCAAGGATAGTCCTGTTATATCATAAGATTTACAGCCAGACAGGTGTCATGAAGGAGTGAACACACCACATCAGTAAAGTAAACATAGTAAGTTAACATATTTTTATTAGCCTTGTAAATACAGATATAAAGCTATCATTATTCAACAAATCAGAACTATTACTCACAATAAATGCATTTAGGCGTCTTTTATGATGCAACAGGCTTTACTTTTAGTCTTTTAATCATTCTGTCAATTTGTATGTTGATATTTGATTTAAACTAAAATATAAGCTAAACTCTATTTTTTTATTTAAATGCATCAGGTAAAATCCAACAGCAAATAAAGAATTGAAAGCAATCATTAAATGAACTAAAATAGGCTTCAACATACTAATTGTATCACTGTTCATGGTTTAATTGTTATTTAATTTATTGTGCTATCCCATGCTCGTTTAATTACTCCATCTCTTATGTACATACAGTGTTTCTCATTGTACACTCACATTCAGATTCAGAGTTTAGTGAGATCACAAGTTCAGAACAGAAAACATCTTTCAAATAAACTGCTAGGAACGAAGAACCTAGGTGGCATGATCAGTAAAAGTTTGGTGTAAGCTGGCATGCCGAGAAGTTGGCCAGGAAATCAGCATGTCCACATTGCCAGCTGTGCCAGCTTTAAGATTAATCTTTTCTAATCTGATCTCAGGAATCAGGACGGAGGATTTGGGTGTTGTTCAGCTCTGATCTGCACAGTATAATGCATCATGTATTGAACTATTGTTATGATCAGCCTGATAACCAGACAGATGGCACCGCTGCGCTCTTACCTTAATTGCGCTTCGGCGTCCTTGTTGTTTTCGCGTCTCTTAAGTGCAGCGCGGCGCTGGACGCTTGTGTTTCATTCTGCCATCAAACTGTAAAAGCCAACAGATTCCGGTGTGGCTCGTCCATGTCTTCCTAGTGTGAAAGAACACGAGTCGTTTCGCATGTGTCATGAATCATGCAGGTAAAAGCCGAATGAACCGATACACCGGTGAACCCCTCTGCTCGTTCCACTCACTATTCAGCTGTGTGCGAGGGGGCGGGGCGATCGTGCACTCAAGGCTCCGCCCCATTTATTGAACTCACGCCGATCTATTACCGAATCCCAAATCACACCACGATCCCCACTAGAATCTACACCGGCGATTATAATGTACTGCATTTACTGCTCTGGATATTAATCTACTTTTATAAATAACTAGAGATTACAAATATTCCAAATATCCTTTGGGGTGCCTATCGGAATATGTGTAAAAATATCGAACAGAATAGTGCACTCTCTAATAATTACGATAGGGGTTTAGACACCCCAGCGCGCGAGATCATAGTCAAACAGCGCCTTCTAGCGCGTGCATCATTTATTTATTTATTTATTTATTTATATTGTCCGAGTCTATAACTTGCTTAATTATCTTAATAAATAATTTATTAGCAAGAAGCAAGAATGTCCTGGGTTCGGTCCTGGGTTGCATGTTCTCGCCTTGTCCGCGTGGGTTTCCTCCGGATACTCCAGTTTCCTTGCACGGTCCTAAAAAACATGCTACCAGGTAAATAGGAGACACTGAATTGCCCTGTAGGTACTCAGTTGCTGGTATGTACAGACCATGCATTGTGCTGTCGGCGCCAAGCCCGGATAAAATAGGTTGTGACAGTCAAATCAATGAGATGTGAAGACACATAAGCAAAGTAAATGTTAAAATATTTTGGATGTTTCCATAAAAATAGAGCATAAGGACGTTACATGTTAATTATGGTGCAGTGGCAATGGGCCATGTATAAACATTATGAAGGTCGGAAGGTCAACGGTTCTAGCCCCACAACTGACAGGTAGCCACTGTTGGGCCCTTAACCCTAAATTGATTAGACATTACACTTTCACAGTACTGTAAATTTGTAGCGTCGAGCATCAACTTTATATCCTGTGCATGACTGCCACCTGGTGGTTCTGGTGTTATCCAATTCCTGATAAACTGCTATAATTAAACAATTTACTGTTTTCCAAAATCTTAATTTATCACACTGATCGCTTGTATTAGATGCAAAATGCTGAAATTGCAGTTAAATGGGCTTGAAATAGTATTAATTATTTACATTTTAATATATGAAGCTATTAAACAGCCATTAATAAAGACTTATTTTAATTTAGGGGACTACTGATACCACCCCAGAAGTTCTCATTAAAAGGCCTTCCTAACATGGTGACGTGCAGCTCAGAAAAGATACAAACAGCAACAATGATTCAAAATAGATAACTTACACATCTATAATGTTACAATTAGTGAGTATAATTCACCACTGCTGCTGACCACCTTCTGCATACTGTAGTCATTACAGTGAAAAAAGTCAGTGTGTGTTTAGTGGGAGATGAAAATGCACTGGAAGTGTCAACATAGGAAAAAGTGCAGTGTGACTCTTCTGTGGAGATGTAAAGCAGGTGCATGAATCTAAACATGATACCTACTGTAACACTGATAATTGAAAACAAATCTCAATAAAAATGTTGATACAATAGATATCGTAATGTTAAGATTGTGTACCAGCTTTCCTAACTTAAAAAAATCATACTTAGCCTACCACCTCTGCTCTATCACGGGCTTCCCTTCCCCCTTGTGGAGGATCTTGTAAACTACATTGGAATCAGATGAAGCCCTCGAGAAGTATCCATTGTTAAGTGTTTCCTGGTTCGTTTAAGAAGTCATGGACAAAATGTGGATTGCTTGAAAAAAGTTTGGAAAAAAAACTGCACAAAACCTCTATCTCTTAGAACAAGCACAAAACCAGTAAACTGTCCAGACAGTGATTGATGAATTGTCTTATTCATATTTATTGGATTGCACACAATAAATATAATACATTTATTATAACTTGCAGCCTTTTAACTTACCATTTGTTTCTAATATGACTTAAATCCCTGATGGCATTGAAAGGTCTCTGAACACACCAGACATGCGTTATGAGATTTAAGGTGCGTCAAATAATAGAACTGTCAAACACTGCTTAATGTATATATATGCAGAGAGATATGGTTATTTCTGTTCGTGAGGAACCATCCTTAATCATAGTTAAGTAAAAAGCAACTAAAATAAATGCATGATGTATTTAAAAAAGTATGTATAAATAATTAGATATTTTCTTCCATGACAAACCTACAAGTACACTTAAATCACAACTCTTTCATAAGCAACAGTGTCCAGATATTATGGAAAATGTAATATTAAGAAATCTACATGTAATGCCCGCCAAACTCACAAAGGAAGTCACAAATAAAGAAAAAATTAAATGCGATGCATATCTTCACCTAAATTCAAGACACCAAATATTCAAAATAAAGTGCACGATCATGACACCATCATGATATATGAACAGTAATCATGCAAGACAAGGCCTACATCATGGTGAAAAGACACATCATGACACAACACAGATACAGATTTACTCTGGGTTCGAGGATTCATGCCACACACGTTAACGGTTCAAACAAGGAATGTGGTTATTACAGTATGTAAGCACTAAAGGGAGAAATAATACCACTACCCATTTAATAGGACTCAGATATGACAATCAACACTTAAAATACTGACACAGTATGTAGCTCTAGTCTTCTAAATGCTAGTCCGGTTACATAACAATCTACCCTGACAGATATGTAACAGACAAGCATCAGGGCTCTACTGGAGCTACAATCATTACAAGTGTCACAGAAAGAAAGCTTAGCAGGGTAGTGTGGTACAGTGATACCGGAGACTCATTTCAGGTCACCGGCATCTCCCTGGATCGTCTTCTTGATGCGCAGCAGCATGGTGGTTTGCCACTGGTCCAGACGAGAGATCGAGTCGAACTCCTTCACCTAGGACGGTAGAACAAAGCTGATTTGAGCAAGAACGTTTAGGTCTTAAATCAAAAATAAAAGCTCAAATACATTAGCTGCTTGTCAGTAACAGACGAGCAGATTTTAAAACTCACAGCCTCAGTGAAAGCTTCACTGTTTTGCTCCTCATGGGCTTCCAGTAATTTCTGAGTAAAGACGAATCGGCAGGTCAAGAACGACAAAGTACAAAATTGCATCATTTTCGGATTTGTGCAATAAAGACAAAGACTCACTTACTTTCAAGAGCTTACACTCTCTTGAGTCTGAGAAAGCTGGAAACATGCTCTCGTACTTCTCTATGGCCAGCTGTGAACACACAACTGATTAATATAAAAGATATATTTATATTTTAATGAAACATATATACTCCAGTCACATTATACTGAACATTAAAACATACAGATCTCCAGAGTAATATCCAGAGCCATGCTGAACAGTCTGGGTCCTTTCCTATGTCTATGTGGGTTCACCACAGGTGTTCATGTATCCTCCCAGAGTCCAAAAACATGTAGGTTACTTGCCTCATCCATATGGTTCTGTGTGCCTAGTGCCCAATGATACATCTTTTTTTATCATCTCTATTTAACCTGACTAGATGTCTTTGGATTGTGAGAGGAAACTGATGCACCCAGAAGAAACCCACACAGACATGGTGAGAACATGCAAACTTCACACAAAAAACAAAGAACCACTCCACCTGGGACTCAAACCAAGGACCTTCTTGCCGTGAGTCCACAGAGCTACCCACCAATCCACTGTAGCAAATGTATTTCTTTTAAAAATAAGTAAACCAGACAAGTTTAACTGATAAGACATAAATGTTCTTCTGGAAGAGCAGCCATACTCAAGCTTAAAAGTGCCATCCAGAATTTGAAGTGTTGGCTTGAGCTGCATAGTGAGAAGGCTCATTGGCTCCCAGAGGATTGAGAATAAGTTATCAGTCAGACAGACATAACTGTGGCTGGCTGCACATGAATAACCAACAAATACTTTTTATACAGGAAAAGAAAGAATGCTGGGGTTGTTATAAAGCTTGTGCGGGCTGCTCCTGTGTTAGGGGTCACCACAGCAAAGCGTGATCCACATTATCAATTTTTATATATTTTTTTTTAAATGCCAGATGCCCCACCTGACACAACCCTGCTATTTATCTAGAATTGGGCTAGTGTGGCTAGTTTGGCCACCGTGCTGTTGAGCTAGCGGAAAATCCCACCGCTCCACCTGGGCTGGGCCACTTTGTTTCCTTTAATTCCATGTATATCCATATTTGTTTCTCATTTTTATCAGTTTCACATCATAACAGAGTCTTGATGTTCTCATGGAGTCCTGGAGTCGAATCCCTTGAGTCGTGTTCATAGTGGAAAGCCAGACAACAACAAACATATAAATAGCCATAGTTTAAAAAATAAAAAAGATTAAGTTTAATTTAAACAGACAAGCTGCACTAAAACAGAGCCACTAACCTTTGCATTTAATTCATCCACAATGAAGTGGCAGAGAGAGGCCTTCCAGAAGTACTCTTTGGCATTGTATTTCAGGAGTGGGTTATCCATTGTATTAGTTGCCACCTGGTGAGAGAGGAAATACTAACTTTACAGAAATACATTCCATCTAAGATTGAAATGTTTCGATTTTGTTCACAAAACCTGGCACACAAACCTGCTCGAAAATTTCAATAGCTTTGGGATACTGTTCCAGCTGTGCACAGTAAAAGCCCACTTTCAAAAGACATTTGTTGGCCGAACTGTAAGGAGACAGACGAGAAAAGGAATCACATAGTAAACTAGTTCAAACGAAATCTAATGTGCACTGCTTTGATGGTAAGTATGGCACCCAACCTATCACATAGACAGCCGTGTGGAGAAAAGAATTTATTTTCAAATGTAAATAAATTATTATTGATGATTCCTTAGTATAAAGCTGTATAAATGTAACAACTTATCTGTTACTGGGACACAGAAGCGCTTTGTGTTACCACATCCCATTGAAAATATAGAATTTGTAGAAGTAAGAATTTGAATAACTTGGTTTAAAAGGCAACACCTTATTTAATTAGGTAGCTGACAATGTGCACAGTAAGACATCATTGTCAATACTGACTGACAGGGTTTAGTAAAACAATAATAGTGTGGTTATGACATAATGATAAGAAATATAAATACCTGTTTGATTCCTCTCCTTTGTAATAATCGGCTGCTTGCTCATAGTGTGCAATTGCCTAAAACCGAAGAGCAGGAACAATAAACACGATGAACGTAAGGGTTTAGCAGTACTGCAGGTAAATCAGGTAGCATTACCCAGTTTCAATTCTTAAGTCGGTCAACATGCAGCAGCAGCCAAGTTTCCATATTATGTATAAAAATGAATAAAATAAATAGACTGACTCAGTCAAATATATGAAAAGACAAGCACATTTGTCAATGCCCAGTGCCCGAAAAGGTTAAAGGCCTCGCTCAAGGGCACAATAATGGCTGCATATCAGAGGTGAGATTCAAACTCCACCAACTAGGCTACCACTGTCCCATAATCCCACTCTCAGCAAAACAATGTTACAATGTGATCAAACAGTGGCATAATAATAATATTAATAATTTATTTTAATAATTTATTTATATAGCGCCTTTCACAATCTCAAGGACGCTTACACAGAAAAAACACAATTAACAGATAATACATAGTGTGGGGAAAAAGGCTTAATAGGAAGATCATGAAGATGAAAGAAGGTGCAGTGAAAAGAGATAAGTTTTTAAAGATGCTTTGAATTCAGATAGAGAAGAAATGTGTCTTTAATATGATGTTTAGTTCTGCATTTTAGCAGTCAGAATCCGTATTCAGGGTTGAAAGTTTGTCAATCTCATGTTCAGCAGTTGTTCTGATATCAAGACATGCAAGCAAAAATTATTTGCTCTAGATAATTTATAATTACTGTTCTGTATATTTTAAGAAAGTTGTAGGTGACGTTGATTTAACTGCCCTAGTATTTAAAACGAATTCTAAACATCAGCAAAAATCTGCAAAAACAGAGGTGCGCTACAGACCAAAAAAAAAAATCCTAGACAACAAACAACAGCCTAAAAGTCAGATGTTCATTGCTACCGTGGCAGTCAATAGAGCCCTAAAACTACAACAAGAGCTCAAAAAGTTTTTGGACACAACCAACTTCAGTTTACACAGAACCTACAAAGCTTACAAACTTCCAGAGGTTCCGTATTAATGAGCACACATGACCACATGTTGGGAACCTGAATATTTCCTAAATCCAAAATTAGAAACTAATTGGAGAGATAGAACAAAATATCAAAGCTATTATATGGTACATGGTCATCTTTTGTCAGCTATAAATATCGCCAAATAGTTCCTGGTGGCCTTTTTAAGTGTTTGTATTTCATTACAAAACTGAAACACACTATGTCATAATAAAGAAACATATGCATATGCATCATAATAATGTTTTTTCACATATTTAGATCCCTTGTGGATATCAAAAACTGAAGCAACCATTGCTCCATAATATCTTTCCAAATAGCTTACATTACAAGCTGAGAACAATCGCCTCTCCATGTCATTTCAGATATGTGAGAAACAGAACTGAATTCATCATTAATCATTAATTATATACTCTAACATGAAAAACCACATATGCTAGTCTGTATGGTAATCGAGTTCGGCTGCTAAACTCATCTTAAACAGAGATATGGAAGCAGACCAACCTTTTCAATATCCACCAGCTCAGACTCGTATATTTCTGCGATAGTCATGTGGTGTTTGGCTGCAATTGTGAATCGTCCCTGTTAAAGAGGAAGAGCCGTGACCAAGGGCAAGGACAAGACAAATTCCTTTTTAACCCATGGATTTCACTTACCATGTCTGTGTAAATGTCTATAGCAGCATTTAAGCAGTTGATAGCCTCTGGAATAAAAGTGATTTGTCAGTATAAGCAATGTAATCACATTTCAGAATAAGAAAGGAATCATATAAATTCACTGTTTGATTGGTTGATTGATTGATTAATTATTTTGTTGATCCCTTGATGAAAATTGCAGTTTTACATCAGTCCTTCCCAAACACACATCATTCCAAATCATGCTCTGAATCCAGACCTAAACCCATCTGACTATGTCAATGTAATTTGTTTAATGAATGCATTAACAGTCTTGACATAATTTTCACGCTGGATGCACTTTCTGTCTTTCTCCTTATTTATCCGAGCTTGGGACTGACACTACAATGCACTGGTTTATGCATCTTAGTGGCTAGGTTCCAATTGGTGTCTCCAATTAGCCTGGCTGCATTTCTTTGGATTGTGGGAGAAAAGAAGAAACCCAGGGGCAGACCTCACCATAGGTTAAGTTAGACCTGGCTCATATATGTCACTGAGAGGAAATTAATGCACCTAGATATCTAAAGAACATGCCAAACGCCACAGCCATGGACACACGAATACAAAAGCATTAATATGATTTTGTGTTAATACCTGTACATGCAGTGGTAGCTCGGCAATTAACACATTGCACTATTGATTGGTAGATTGTGGGTTCAAGACCCAGCCCATTCGCTGATCCTCCACTTTTGGGTTCTTGAGCAATGGCTGCTCCCGTTAAGGGTCACCACAGTGAATCATGATCTGCATTATTGACTTGGCATAAAAAGCATCTGTCCATTCTTAAAAGTAGTTTGGCCTATTTACAGTGAAGCTCTGTGACGGTTATGAAAAATGCTCTGACCAGCTAAATGTACTGATGAGCTACACTGCCTTCTGTGCTGTCTAATATCCTGCCTTCATTTATCACGAATCACCACTGAATTTTTTTGTTTATAATTTATGATTACTATGTGTATATTTATTTGCATTGGCGTACTGTGCCTTCAGGACATTAACAAATAAAACGAAGTACAAATGAGTAAGTATTTATAACATACATTACTTAATACAAATACTCATCCTGTTTATTTGCCACATCAGTTCTCCTGAGCTAGCTTAAACTGACCACTGGCCTAAAACAACCACTAGCACATCCAATGCAAGTTCACATTTTCTGATTAAACTGTCAGACATTGTGTAGAGCACAGAATTTTATTACCTTGGGGATCAGCCTTTTTGTAAGCATTGCCAGCATCTACAAAGCTGGTGGCAGAATCCAGTTTGTTCTGCATTTGCATATGAAGTTTTGCAGCCTGGCAGAAAGCATTACCGGCAGCTAAAACACAAAAACAACTCTCAGCAAATATAGTGTTAAAAAAAAGCCAATAAAACATTTATCGGTGATTCTTCAATTGTGGACCCTCTTACCCTTTGAAAAATATATTTTTGAAAATATATAAGTCATAATGCTTACATGCTTTAAAGTAAAGACTTACTGGTGCTTAGACTGTTTACTGTGACTGTGATGTAAAATGCTTTGGATAAAGGCATTTGCTAAATGCTAAATATAAATTAAAAGTCTTTATCATCACTGAGTGTCTTGACCATCACAAGTTATTTGTAGGTGATGACATACTGTGGTAATGACATCTGTTTTTCTTTTACTGGGAAATAAAATTGCAATGAATTTGTTAATACTATTCAGCAACTAGTAAAAGATGCACTCAACATAAATGTACATTTTCAGTATTTAACAGACGCCTTTATCCAAAGCGACTTACAGTACAGTTACAGTATACAGGCTGAGCAATGAGGGTTAAGGGTCTTGCTCAAGGGCAGCAACCTGGCAATGGTGTGAACCGGCATCCTTCGGATTACTATCCCAGTACCTTAACCACTAGGCTTTTGTTGGCTTGAAACATACATGAAAATAATGTGAACATGTTCTCTCTTTTTCAGTAAAATACTACTGTAACAACATAAATGGTAAAGACACTGAATAAACAAACTCACATTTTCAGACACCAAAACGCATTTTTTCGTTCATGGCTGATGTGGTCTCATATCATTGTTTGTTTCAATATAACATCAACAAGTGCTACCCTCAGATAAATCCCTAAAGAAATCATAGACTGTCATGGTAATG
>JAYDZF010000009.1:14207386-14217824 GCA_034509105.1 Microcambeva barbata
CTGTTAATGATATATGATAAAGAACAGTATGAAAAATTTACTGAAAAGCAAATTACAGAGTGAATCATAGCAGCAAGAATAAAAACTAAGCCAGTCAAATCCAATCATATCTATTATTTTATGAAATATATTTTTGACTTTTAGCATATGACTCCAGTAAGTTCAAGCTAACCAGTCAGCCTGTTAGCTGTGAGTTATTGATATCTACACAGCCATGACTTTTACTGAATAATAATTTACATTACATTTTTGCTATTGAGATGTTATTTATTTGAAGCTGAGACTAATGTGTTTATTTCCAGAGCTGACTGGAATTCCAATGTACATGTAAATTATAACTGTGAAATGACTATTATAAACACAAGTCTGATTATACATCTTTTTTTTTCAAAACAGCCTGATAAATGTAAAGAGTATATATGTGCATAATAAAATTTTCTTAACACACTGGTTTAATTCTGGTACATTAAACATTTAAACTATTCTTTTATTTTGTTTTATGGCTGTAATATAAAACAAGAGTACCACTCTACTGCTTACAAAGGGGAGCTGAAAGCCATTGTACTGGTGCTCACGGTTCCAGCCTTTTGGTTGGCTATCTCCATCCTCATACTCTGCTGGAAGCCATCTGGCCAAGACTACATTGGCTGCTCCCCAGAGAGGCCTATTCCTAAATAAGAAAGTGCATCTGTAAATTTGGCATCTGAAAATATTAGAGAAATAAGGAGCCAGGGAAAAACACGTGTTTCTGTAATACAAAATGCATTGCATAACTATTTTTCCTTGATTATTCTTCCTGGAAGTTGGTTGTTGCAAGTTGATAACAGTAATTACAACCAGTGTTATGTAAATATTCATTTGTTGTATTTAAAATCATATTTAAATGTATAAACAATAATTTCATCAGTGTTGTCTGATTATCTTCTGCATGCTTTACAATACATTTTCCATAGGAGACAGAAGGTGGTCGGTAAGCAACACATTCTGTGACAATGCTTGAACAATATACAGAATGAAACCTGGCATGGTATTGCTGAACTATTCATGGACTTCAAAGGGAAAAGTCCTTGAGACATTTGGACATTACACACAAAAAAACCCCCACAAGAACCAAAGCAAATTCTCAGGACAATAAACACAATGCGGACATACACTGTCAGCAAAAACTAGAGTGAATGTTGTGATCCAGAATCACTGCTACAAGAGCAAAGGTGTGCCAGCTAATGTGCTGACAGACAGGATGGAGAGAAGTCTTACTACACATAACACCACTGAAGCGCATCAGTGCTTATGAGTCTCAGGTATCAGTCATTAAGGGAATGTCTCCAAATGAAGAGCTCTGCTGAATATGCATTCAGCTTCCACTCCATTACACTTATTTGCCCCCTGTTTCAACGTTTGCAGTTACACTACATATTTAACAATATATTACATAATGTCAATACAATCATCATAACATATTTGGGTTTAACATTAAAAGATGCATATGAGGTAAAAGATCAACATTTACATCTGAAGATAGCACGTTTTGTCTGAAACCACCCAGTTTGTGTGTGTGTGTGTGTGTGTGTTGGTGTGTGTTGGTGGGTTGGAACAGTGAAGTTTTAACATTAAAAGAGCATATGAGGCATTGAGATGCACATTTTAACTTGTACATCTACATGTAATACACAGTACAGAATATAACACATTTTGTCTGAACTTACCCAATTTTATTTGTGAGCAAAAGTATTGGAAAAGATTAACTTGAAATTGATTACGGTGAATACGATGTCCCATTTAGTTCCTTTGCTTGTAATTACTGCAACAAGCGTGTGATCCACTGACATCACTAAAGTTTTACATTCTTTCTTTGTGATGCTTTTTCCAACTTTTACCACAGCATTTTAGTTGTTGTTTGTTTTAGGGAGTTCTCCTCTTTATGAGGTAAGACCTTCCACGTCATGCCTCTGATAAACTCCTTTGTATTTTTTCAGTGTGTTTTGAGTCATTATCTTGCTGCTAGATGAAGAATCTCCCAATCAGTTCAGAGTACTGTCCATCAGAAGAAGCCTTGCAAGCTCTAGCCATCTCCACTGTGTTTCACAGATGAGCTTGTATGTGTGGGATCATGACCAGATCTTTTATTTTTCCAAACTTTTGCCTTTTCATCACATTGGTGAAGGTTCAGCTTTGTCTCATCATTCCAAAAACGTTGTAGCAGAATTTATGAAGCTTGTGTCTGTACTTCTTGTTAACTGGTGGTTAACATCTTCTGGTGAAGAGTCTGTACTTTTGTTCATGAAGTAAATGAACAGTAGATTGTGATATCTTCACTCCTGTTGTGTTAGGGTCATTTTTACAGCACACTGATATTGTTTCCCTTGGTCTACCTGTTGGACATCTGTTAAATCACTAGTAGTGGCTTCTGCAGGACATTCCATACAGTTTTATTGGCTGTTGCCAATATTTGTTCAATCGCTGTAATTGATTTTCACAATTGTAATTGCATTTCATAATGAAGCCACAAAATACATACCATGTCTCTAAAATAACACGATGTTTGCCTCCTTTCATGCAACCAAATGTTAGACTTGAGCACAAGCTTTTCAGTGTACACTACATCTTTTGTACTCTTCACAAATGTTTCTTTGGCTTCATGCATTTTTACTTGCTCTTAGTCACACTTCAGCTTTGTTCTTGGTCACACTTTAACACTTCAGTAAACCTTCTATCTGCCACTGTATCTCTCTATATGTCATGGCACAGCTTATCAACATGGCCTTCTTGCCGCCGCAAAATCCTGATGTCCAGTTCAAGAGCAAAGGCTAGATTAATATGTTTTTCAAAACAGTCTGAGAGATGTGCATCATGCAACACAGTGTTATTGATGAATTATTAAAAAAGAGGCCAGCTACCTGTTATTGCACACTCCTGAGATAATGCGATATTTATCTGAATCTTCTCCGGTGGGACAGCTGGAAGGTTGTACAAGTGGGGGACACCCAGAAAGGTTTGCTATCAGCTCTACTTCCTTCAGACTCAGAACTTCTGAAATTAGCAACAGATTATTTTAAAAATATGTGTAAATAAACCTGTGTTCATGTACTTTAAAGACATCCAAGCAAAAGTATTTGTCCTTTTAAGATAAAGAACATTTTATGTAGGTCATGATGGTTTAACTGGGTTGTTATTTTTGAAATGCTAATCATAATCTGCTTAAACTGTGTTGTTTAAGCAGTTTAAGATATTTTTCCATGCACTTTGGTAGATTTATTTTTTGGCTGAAAACCCCTGTTGCAATCTTACATTATTATACATTATAGCTTTATTATTGAAGTAGGGTGTGGTGCCTAACAAATGCAGCACTGTTTCCACCAAGATAATGACTTAGGAAATATGATTTTATGACAGTGCCATGTCAAAATTGGACTCTCAGTAAGCCCCTGTCTCTTTCTAGCCTGCTGTGTCATGTTGCATAACTAAGCTTTATACTGGATTTTATGCATATATTAACATTAATTGTTAGCAAAGTTGTTGAGCCCACAAATTAGGTTTGGTGTTCAATTGTTTCGGTCATGTAATGTCATGTTTTGTGCTGTTGGGGAATGAGTGTACAGAAATGTGGATGCCTGTATCTGTGAACATGTAATTAGTTTTAGCCATCTACATGAGTCAATTTCCACCCTAATCAAACACACCTGCGACTTATCATTAGGATTTTCAATTATCTGGTTCAGTTGTGCTGTACTTGGAACTGAGTACCAGGAATGCCAGTGATCACAGATAATGGCAACAATGAACATCATAAATGACAGTATTATTGTATAGTTCCATGAAACATGTTCTTACCTGAAACAGTCACTGATCTTTTCTGTCGCTGACTTGCTTTGTTCTTTAGTACTAACAGAGTTGTTTGAAAGATCTCTGCTGCTTTTGAGATTTCATTAGTTGCTGCTAATGCTTGCCTGGAGAAAGCAAACATCTGTGAGTAGGATGGCTGAGAATGGTTCCTGCGAAGAAGAAAAAGAAGAAGAAAGAAAATTACTGGTTTATTCATCATGAAAAACAATATTGACAACGATTTATTGAAAACTTAATGATAAAAAGTCTTATCTACCTATTTAAGTGTTGACCAAAAGCAGTGTTGACCATCTGAACACTCTGTTGTATTGAAGATATGAGGAAACTTTCAGACGTGTTTAGTTTTCCTGACTCTGTCAAATAAAAGAGTTTTTACAGCCTTAATAAAATATTTAAATGTGAATAGTCATTAGAATAAATATCATTTCTTCTTATTTTCACACAGCATGGATTTAGAGTTAGGCATGGTGATATCCTTGAATTTACGGCTTCTCTGGTTTTAATTTCTGCTTTTTCTACCCACCCTGCAGACAGACAGTTCTTCGAAATTCCAATATCTCTCAATAATAGTTAGAAATTAATAATACAGCACAAAAAGGTTCTGAAGAGAAAAACGGGCAGCTCCACAGTGGGGCGTGGTCCGCATTATTGATTTGATACAAATCCTTCCTGACAACTACTGCAGAACTCAAATGACAAGTTAAATAATTTAAATAAAAGAAACAATGAAACAAGTTCCAAACAGTTTCAAGACTGATTGTCCTATTTGGTTCATTAATTATTGTTCTAACAAATCTTTCTTTAAAATATATTTTTTGATGTTAAACAATTAAATATTTGATTTGATGTATATGTATTGACACATGCACCAAGAGAAATTTGGTACAGTTGGTACCAGACAAATTCCAAATAAAAATTTGGATTCTAATGTGACGATGATGGCACTCAGTACATAATTGTAAAAATGCCTTCATTAAACTTTTTAAAGTAGTACATTGCATTATACAGCATATATTAATATTATTTTAATAATTAAACTATTAAATGTAAACACTAGGGCCTGCAAATGTTGTTGCATTTATATTGGCTGCATCATATTATGCTCTTTATTTTATTTACATGTTGTGCACTGATTTATTTATTTTTAAATAGTGAAAGTAATAATTAGATCACATATCAATGCATTTTGTGTTTTCTTGTTTATTTCTTGAAAAAAATGGTGGAAGGTTTTTTATTATTATTATTATTATTATTATTTTTGTAGTAGTAAAAATTTAAATTTCAAAAAATAAAAGGAAAAGTGCAGTGAAACTTACTCTTTAAAGAAAGTGCTGGTTTATAAATAATAAAGAGTTGTTCATTAGAATGAATCTGATAAATAAAGCATCCGTGTTTTTATGTCACCACTGTTTCTTAATTTTGTTTGTCTAATCTACCTTGTACAATAGAAGGAGGATGTATTTCAGCAAGTGGTATGAATTCTTAACAGTTATCTTGTTGGTCCTACCACATATAGAATATAATAATGCTATAAAAACTCTATTTCCAGAAAAAAATGTATAAAGAAGAATTTACAATGTTAATTCTAGAGTTGAACCAGTGGCCACATTAGTAGAAACAGCATCCATAAGTGAATTGTATGTTATATTCAATGTGAAATTAAAATTATGGATTCTATATTTGGTAGAGTTGCTAATATATTTTGGTACATCTGTATAAGAGAGGAACACAGTATTACAAGAGGTAAAAAATTCTTGACCTACGTTCAGGTTTTGGATCTGCAGATATATGTGAAATTAGAATGAATTGCAGCAGTAGACTGTTTGCAGAGCTCAACATTGTTACAAAGCTAAAACACACACACACACACAAAGAAAAAAGGGTAATCAAAGCATCCAATGCAGTGAAGACTAAATGTTTACATAATGGTTATTTAAAATGTTATTAATTACATACCAAAGTTACAAAAAACTTTGTGTAACATACATAATCTGTTTTATGATTAAGCTGGCAGTGATTCTATAAGAAGAAAATCTTACTGTGTTTCCATGGAACGTTGTTCTCAGTTGTTCAGCACTCTGTGAAGGTCTTTTCTCAAGAGAGCACAGATATACCTTGCTGACTTCATACAAAAGCCACTTGAGTTTCTAGACTCTTTGCAGGATTTCAAGCACATGACTTACGTAGGTAGTTGGATTCAAAATAAACACTGCCAGCCATGTATATCAAATTTGTTAATGGGTTGAATTCTGTATACACAATTATGGTTAGTAGTTCAGTCAACTAAGTGAAGCCTTTACTATAAAGTCAGTGTGTATAGACACCACAAACATTTGGTTATTTCAGGAATACCATTATAATATGACACACAATAAAGTCTTTGTATACAAATCAAGTAAGTTCAAAGTAATTTGTAGTCTATAAAACACTTTGCAGAATGCAGAACTGAAAGTCCAAAAGACAAATTCTCATAAATTTTCATGAAGAAATCATGAGAACAAAACAGATTTAGAAGGGACCGGTATCTGTCTTGAAGCTAAACTTGCAGGACACCTGCTATATTCTCAAACATATTTTTGTTAATCCAAAGAGTTTAGGGGGAAAATGGTCTGTGATGCAAAGTTCTGATGATTCTGTAATTGTTTGTATGATCACACTACTGAAAGGTTGTGACAGACCAAAGTCATAACCACTGCTGTATTGTTGCATTTTCCCAGTAGGCAAATATCTTGGTGTTACGCTCATTTCCTATATTATGGCATTTTTTGTGCTGGGTAGGAGGCAATAAGCACATCACTAATAAACCCAACCACAAAAATTATTCCTGCATGATCCTGCATGATCTAAGTGTTTTATTAACTAACAGTTCTTCAGGGTTTGAAAAACATTGCGTCTTTGTCTTGTTGCTATTTTCACACACTGTGCTTTAAACTGGAAACACAAATATACAAACTCATAAATATTAGGGGGCAGTGAGCACACATGCCCAGGGCAGTGGGCAGCCCTAGCCAGGCCTAGGGAGCAGTTAGGAGTTGGGTGCCTTGCTCAAGGGTACTTCAATAGTGACCTGTCAGGTCTTGGAATCAAACCAGCAACCTTTCATTCACAAGCCCAATTCTCGAACCACCAGGCCACGGCTTCCAAAGAAACACCTCTGCTGAAAAAAAACTAACTCTAAAAATGTCTTCTTCCAGCTAACATGGTTAATACTTAGAAGTTAATACTTAGAAGTTCTAAACTTGAAGTTGAAATCTGAAAAGTGTTACTAGTAGCAAAACCCTGCAGTAGGAACATTTGTGAATATGGCAAATGAAGAATATAATGGAACAAACACCAAGTGCATCTTATGCTCGGGACAATCTGTTCTGGAATGTTACGTCCCATTAGTCATTTATATCATACGCACACTCCAAAAACCCAAATCACCATCTTTATTACTCGTATCCTCACAATACTAGAATAGATTTTGGTTAACTGACAGTTGTTTCTGGACAGTCTTAATAATGTAGTGGTGATTTTTAAAAGCCTCTGAAAAACAACATTATCATTGGATTGTAATTAATGAAATAGATAAAGGTGTGGCTTTTAGTGGGGGCCCAGGTAATGGGTTTGATCTATGATTAAAAGAGACTGCTACAATCAAAACTGAAAGACATTTTTTTTAATGTAGGTTGTTACCCAGCAAAGATGTCCTGCAAACATCCTACGTAGAACACAGAAGTTAAACCTTGTTCAACATTGCCACCTAAGAAAATACAACATACAGAAAATATGTTCTTAGAAAACCAGTGCTGTGTATAGAAAGACACAATATTATGCTTGTATAAATAGGAAAATGTCTCTTAGATGAACTAGAGGCTACACATTAACACTTTTTTTCTAATTGTGAGTCGTAGTGAAGGGACATCATGTTGCTGCCTCTGAGCTTTCATGGCTTGCTTTCAATGAATTCACTGAAACGACCAAAGCAAAGCCCAGCTTTGAACCAGATTAAGAAGCTATGGCTAAATTAAAATGACTGGGTATTTCAAAAACTTAAAGCAAATGAGATTGTACCAAAAAAGTCTTTCCAAAGAGTTCACCATTAAAATGATTCTGAAATAACATGCAAGTGTAAAAGCGTAACAATTATGAGCATAACCTGGTATAATTTCACAAATCCATTGCACATCTGTGTTTATCTATAATAATTGCACTAATTATAGTCATAGCAGTGAACAATGAGCAAAGAAAGAGTACAAAAGCCCTGTCACTTCTGAATATTTAAAAGTTTTATCTGTATCTTGGATACAAAAGAGATCACACACCCTTTGTCAACAGTTAATTAACTGCTCTTTTATTTGGAAAGGTACTGAATAACACCATACAGAACAAAGCTGCAAATTATGGGTCCTCAATTTGATCACAGATTAGAAGAATCATCATTTGCATGAAGGTAGTTGATTACCTTGGCCTAACATGGCCTAATTACTGATTCAAACAGATAGACTACATCTATGTGTTTTGGGTTTTGATTAATTTAAAATTGGAAAAGTAAAAATCATAGACACTTTAATACAAAGCAATGTGAGCAAGTTCATGCTAAAAAGGATAAAACAAAGTGTGGAATTGTTTAGCCCATTTACAGCAGTCGGATGAAACGAAATCTAGGGTAATTATGAAAAATGGGTTAAAAGAACTGTACACAGGTTAACCATGGTTCAATACCTTTAAAAACACAAGGAAAGAAGTTAAATACAAATTGGTTTAATATTACTTCCTCCAAGGTTCACCCGTAACGGTCTGTAAACTGTTAAATGCAGGGCATGCATTAACAAACGCATCTGTTTTATAATATATATGAACACTTGCTTTGCTACATGATCAACGTAAACTCATTTAAAGCAGGTCAGTGAAGATACTATATTCGAGTACCAAACCTTAGCGCATGTCAAAATATCATCTAATTCAAAAAATTTATTTTCCCATTTTTTACAAAAATAACAAGAACTAGATATATTCATAGATATTGTGCATAAAATAGTAAATAGATGGAACCACAGACAAGAAGATACATGTTCCAGAGAGAGTTCAGGTCTCTAGCTGTTGTACATGTACTTTTGTGTGATGCTTTGACTGTTGACAAAGAGGGGATCCACCGAAGCCACTTTGGCAGCAATGAAGGAGTGAATGCAGTGAAGGACAGCTGTTAAGTTTGCAAACTCCAACTCCTGATTGAGCAACAACAAAAAAGGAAATTATAAATTAAGGTTTGATCGACCTGAAACTCATGCAATGAAATATACTCATAAATTGTGGAATATCCTCAAAAACAAATAAAAAAAACAACAACAACAAAAAATGTCACTGATATCAATTCTTAGTTTATTGTGGCTGAAGTTGAGTGACCTGTAAAGATCCCTGACCTCATTCAATCCAACACTTTTAGGATTAATTAAATCGGCTACAAGCCCTTTTTAATCTAACATCAGTGACTGGTCTTGCAAGGTTCTTGCGCCTAAATAATATTGAATCCTGCAATCATGTTTATAAATCTAGTGAAAAGCTTTCACAAAAGATTAGAGCTGTTATATAAGCCATGGAGCACCGACTTCCTTTTCATACTCATGGATGCTTAATACTTGGATGCTGTGTTTAAAACAAAAGAATAAAACTGATTTTGTTTATGTATTATGACATTATTTTAATATAATGACTTCAATATTGTCCAAATACTATGCAGGTCTTCCATTCATTACGATTTCTTGGTTTTCTGAGGTTTGTGGATTTCGGTGGGATTTTCCACTGCACACCAGTATCAAGAGTCTGAACTTCCCCATTCAAATTTAGTCATTGTTGATTTGCTGGGTGCTACCCTAGCCACTAGGATGAACAAACCAGTGCATTGTAGTTTCGGACCCAAACCCCAATATATCTGGAGAAACTAGAGACCACACATAAACACAAACACTTTTTCTAGATTGGACAGAGATGACTTTTTTAAAATTGTGCCTAAATCATATTAAATTTCTTAATTCTCAAAAGATTAAAGTCTCCAAAGTGAGATTTTCCACTACACACAAATGTCAAGAGTCTGAACTCTCTGGGCTTGGCTCTCAAAAACCTCTGTGTTGCCGGTTGAATGGGCATCACATTATCCACTAGGACGCACAAACCAGTGCATTGTAGTGCCTGGTTAAATAGGAGGGTTGCATCAAGAGAGTATACTGTGTAAAAACTGTGCCAAACCAATAATGCGGACAACAATCTGCTGTGGCAAACACTAATCGGAGCAGCTGAAAGAATGCTGTAGAATTCTTTTTACCTAGTTGCAAAGCATGGCGACAAGAGCATAATAATTAAGGTTGTTGCTGCTTCAGAAGTTGGATGGTTTACTTTCAATGAATTGTACCTAAATAATATTGAATCCCAAGATTAAAAATGTTATATAAGCCATGGGCTACTGACTTCCTAGAGAAGAGAATGCAGGTGGTGTATGGAAAACATTGTTTGCCTTCTCATAAACAGAGGAACTATTTAGGGAGAATTTGTATCTCTAATTTCTCCAATATTCTTTGTATAGATGGGGAAAGGTTTTGTATTTGGAGGAACACAT
>JAYDZF010000009.1:14247594-14261255 GCA_034509105.1 Microcambeva barbata
CCATACAGGCCTGATTGGTTTAGTGCAGCAGATATGGTTGTCCTTCTGGACATGTCCCCTCTCACCACAGAGCAGTGCAGAAGCTCTGTCAGAGTGACCCCTGGGTTCTTGGACATCTCCCTGATTATTAACTTGATGATTGATTTTATATTACTTACTTCTGGGAGGCCTGTTGCAAAAGAAAAAAATCTATAAACTCAAGTTCAAACTGTAATTAATTATGTGTATAGTTTGAAAACAATTTTGCTTTATGAATGACAATGTCTGAGCAGCATTATTTATTTAATCCTTAAATAATAGCAGTTTAGGTATGTGCTTCTTATTAATGCTTGACACAATCTACAAACAATGAATAAATAATTGTCATGGACTTGTCAGTGTCCTGTGAGAGATGCACCAGGTATGCAGCACCTGCATTGTGTTAGAAGAAATACATTTGTATGAGCACCAGTAAAATATCCAGCAAAAGCAGAACCATTCATGGACTAAAAGTAGTAGATATAAAGACAAAATATGACCAAACCAGTGGTATGTGAAGTGAAAAAAACAAACAAAAAACAACCCCGGGTGGTCATCAAATCCAACAGTCTGGCATATAGAAAGAGTCATACAAACAAGCAGGTGACAAGACAAGAATCAGCACTGAGCCTAGGACACATATCAAGGGGCATCCTTGTTAAAGTGAATCACGCTTCATCAGTCACAGAATGTGTTTTAAGTGCAGTTTAAAGAGAACTGCTGTTTCAATTATTCTGTACCTACATGACTTCTGCAGGCTAAAACGGGCCTGGCAGGTGTATAATAATAATAATAATAATAACAATAATAACAATAATAATAATAACAATAATAACCGCTCTGAACAAACAATGAACAAATAATAATAGCTGTGAACACATATGAAAGAACACACATGATCACACATGAACGGGACATGTTTACAATTCATACATTCATAATAGGGTGACATGAATGACAAGTGTGATAACCATAAATAAATGAATGCATACCTGTTCATCAGGAGAATGGTACTTGTTTTCTTTTTTTATCTAAAATCAAATAATAAAAATAATTAAAGAGTGCATTGTGTTTAAAATGAAATAAACTGATGAAATAATTGTATACGAGTACCCCAAAGCAGTACTACATAACATGTGAACACAATTATTATGTTCTCATTAAGATACCTCTACAATCTGCTACTATACTTTGAAATTCAGAATGTCATTACGTCACCCTACATGTCATTACGTCACCACAATGCAACGAAAACAATTCATTTGTATTTGAAAATTAAAGCAGCATTGTATTTGTTCAACTGACCTGCACAGGTTTAAATAAAGGTGAATTACTCTATCTTTAGCCTTCCTTCCTGATATTCCTATTCTGGTGACTATTGGTAGCCCAATCAGCTTGCACAGAAAGTCTAGCTCCTCCAATATGGCATCACAAGAATATTTGTGGTGTCTTCCAGCACAGGAAATACCAGAATTTAAATTTGGGTATACGAATCCTCTATTTTAACCAGCCTTGCTTTTCAGTTGGTGAGTATCTATGCTCAAAATCGACTGCATGTTGATGAAGCTAACTTTCCTCTGTGCTTAATAGAGCCTGTCAACGCCCTGAAACTGCCAACTACAAGTAAAGCATCATTCAATCTATTTATGGGTTATAGGTCACCAGAATGAAAGTCAGAGTTCCGTTTGCCACTCTCACATACAATCATGACTTAATTGAACATTTAGCAATCAAGTTCTGGATCCATAATTAGCTGATGTAAGGGCAGTAATTGCGTGTAAGCCAGGCAGCTGTGTGGCAGTAAATCAGAACATGTTTGAGCTCAGCTACAAAAAAGGCCCACTAGATCATAAGCTCTCTAATTAAAACACGGCACAGGAAATGAGATCATTAGGCAATATTCTTTTAGGATTTTAGTGTTCGATTTTGAATCTTGGAACAGGGAAATTTGGCACAAGGATACAAAGAATTATAAACAAGATAGAAAATGGGTTTATACTCAATAGTTTTATTAAAACTGCAAATTATTAGAAACTGTTTGTGTTTATGATGTTTAGTTGAAATAAATGTGTAAAATTATGACTAGAAGTATGTAGACACCCCTTTAAATTTGTGTGTTGGGCTAATCTTGCGTTTTCAGCTGGTCAAATTCTTCCCTTTAGATGGTTAGTGCATTGTGCTGTAAGTTTATAAAATAAAAATTTATAATTATGGTAGATTTGGGTGAGCTATAAAGAATCCACACTAAATGTTGCTAATTAATTGTATAGGCTTGACAATAATCTATTTATTGGCCATATCTACAATAAATATAATAATATTTTCTATTTCTATAGTGCATTTCTTTAATGGATGCTGTAATTTTGGAAACAACAACAGTGGTTAGAATTGGAGAGTTTGGGAGCAGTAGAATCGGAAGACCAGGAATTTAAAATGAAGGAATTCACTAAGAAATTTATAGAAAAAAAACATGAAGGGCTCTGGAAGTAAGCAAGTTTGTCCCTAATACAAGGGAATATTGGTAACCAGTGAAGCTGATTGAAGTAAGGTGAGCTGAACACAGACTAAAAGTTAAAGCTTTGACTGCTGAACTGTGTCCAGTTTGATAGTTTATTTGGGAGACCATTAAAATTGGGGTTACAGTTCTCCAGACTGGAATAAATTAAAGGCATTGACAAGAATTTTGACATCCTCTTCACTAAGCAGAGAATGAAGACATGAAAGTCTTCGTGGAAGGCTTTATGTGTAATCAAATGAAAATTATTAGTTAAAATAAAGCCAAAACATCAAAGCAGTCACAAAGAGAATATGAGATAGTTCAAGAGAGCAACAGAACTGAAAGACCTGCCACCTGCTGATGCAAGTCTGGTACATTGGATGCAAGTCTATTGCCAAAGTATCTAAAAGAGCAGGGGAAAGAGTAAGTATGAATGAGCTCTAAAAGTTATACAAAAGCAAAACAAAGAAGTGCTTTAAAAGTAAGCAAGTTTGTCATTGATCAATAGGAATATGGGTCACCAGTGAAGCTCATAGGAGTCATTTGAGCAGAACATTTAGTAAAAGTAAATAATTTAACTGACATTTTCAATAAAATATGATTGGTTGTAGTATTACAGACGGGGGGATCAAGGAACTGATGAGATTTTTGACATCATCAATCCAAGTGATACAAATCAGTATGGGTGAAAGACTTGATAAGTCATTCAAAATGAAAAAGTCTCAAAAATAAAGCTAATGTTTAACAAGTACACCATCCATGTATGGGAAGTTGTGGCCTAGCGGTTAAAGTACTGGACTAGTAATCGAAAGGTTGCTGCTTCAAGACCCACTACTGTAAGGTTTCTTTTGTCTAGCTCTTGAGCAAGGTCCTTAACCTTAAATTGCTTAGACTATAAACTATCAAAGTAATATAAAAACACTAAATAATATAAATGTATAACTTGAAACTGTAGAACTATCAGAGCCAACTATCAAGACATCAGTTTTGTGTAACCAGTATTTTATATTTGGAATGCAGAAGCTCAGTGACCAAAATTAAATTATAGTGTTTGTGATGCTAATGTAAAGCTGTATATCACTTGCAATTGCCCTCCTCTTGCATTATCTTTCTATTACTACCTCTTTTGTTAACGGGTCGATGCTGACTCTAACACAAAAGCAAACGTTCAAGTGAAACTTAAAGCAAAGATTAAACAATTTGGCCCAGCAAAAGAATTTAGTATAAATACGATGGGTCTAACCTTGGGGCACTCCCTCAGCACCTGTAGATAAGCTGTGGGCACCTATGCAGATTACTTGATAGCACTAATGAGACTAAAGGCTTGACTGTAACATCACCAAACCTTTTTGGATGACTTCAGGTGCTGAATATGAGCAAATTTTCCCTCCTAACGTCAACATTTCCTGTTACTATAAGTCAGCTCAAACAACATAATAGGCTGCTTTTACTAGCTCTTCCACAATAAACAATTTTCCATTAAGAGCCTGTGCCACACATGACAGAGATGGGAAAATGAACATTAGGAATAATTGTCTTTTTTCAGGTAGATTTACCAGCTGAGCCTCCAGTGTGTAGCACTAATGTTTTCAGGGTAGCGAAATGATAACAGTAATAATCCAGACAGTAACTATGGTATGAGCTCACCCACTCATCAGTGCTGTGCATGATGCATGATACTCACACTCTCCTGGGTCAGATCATTGATATTAGTTAATATTGCTTGAAGCCAATCTGTGCTTTCTGCTGCAGAGCAAAACTGGAGAACATTGGTGCACGCTCCATCTAAGGCAAATACTTCAAAACAGTTCGACCTGATTGGGCAAGAAAGAGAAGAAAAATGGTATTGAATGTTTTGTAAATGTAAAGCAGAGAAAAATCCATTGCCCTCAGAAGAGCAGTTCTTTCTCGCAAATTGAGCTGCCATAAACAGGCAGATGATAATGTGGCATATAAATGAGTGTGGATACCATACAAATGCCTTTTAAGAACAATACAGCTTTTTCTCCAGCTATTGATACATCAACATCTAAACATGATGATACATACAGTGCATGCATAATTAAATAAGTAGCAAATTGCTGGCCATTTCTCAAGAAGAAAATCCCATTAGCAAGAGATTTATTTAGTATTTATAGAACAACACAGCCCTTATTACACAGGCTAACACAAATAAGCAGTTCTATTCAGAATTTACTGAAGGTTTCGTTTTGTTTTGCTGAGTCTGAAATTGTATATGCCAGCAATGGATTTTATAATTGCTTTAACTAAAATATATGCCATCCAGATTTTGTCTTACTGTAGATCACGCTAAATATTTCTGACATAGTTTAAGTTATTAATTGTGGCCTGCTCAAAACTAAATGTAAACTTGTTCCAACGTTGATAGATGGTACTGAGAAATGGTAAAATAAAAATATGACATGTTTGATTTGTATCTAAGAGGATGGTTTGGACAATAATAAATAAATGATAGTTTTATTTAGACCGACAATTTATTTGATGTTTGTCAGTTGTGTTCAATGGAATGCTGACATATGGTAGTGATTTTTTTTAAATAAATTGTATAATAGCTGAGAAATTTCATTTATAGCAAGGTACAAGTAAAGTACACAACATGGCCAAAAGTGATGAAGCCCAAAGAGAAAGTGATTCAGAGCCAGGAACCCCAAAATGCCTGCAGAAATAATCAGGAGGTACTTCTACACAATGATTCAACATTTTATTGGTTATCGTTTGTAAATAAGAATTATGTTTTGTCGTATATGCTTATACAAGTAAAGAAGACAATTACATTATTTTTCCACATTTTCTAGCTTTTTTGGATGATGGGGTCAGAACGCTGGGTCAGTCAATGTATGGCTCCCCTGAAATAAACATGGTTAAACAGCAGCTGCAGAGTCTGGATTTGAACCAAAAGTATTCTAATTAATAGCCCACAGATCTACCAATTAGATTACCACAGCCTTATTCTACCATATTACTAATACCAATAACAGTCTTTTCTGCATATTAATGTATAATTAGAGAATATGTTCATGAATATGTGGAGAATTAACTGTTATTGTAGTGTAAACATCTAAGAATTACCATGAACATCGATTAGACTGGTTAATAAGAAACTTGTGTGACTTTTGTACTATTATTAGAAGTGAAGACAAATGCCAAACTAGCTCAAGCAAGGTCAACATGTTGCTTAAAATGGAACACAAACTCCCACTATTCCCAGAAGCTAAGACAGATGCTTTACAATATTTGTGAAAATAATCATACACAATCATGTCTGTGTAGATGCCAATATCGGCCAATGGGTCATTTATTACCAGGCTGCACAAAAAGAATACATTATTAGAGATCACTACAAGAGCAATTTGATATTTAATTATTTTTTACATTAAACTGGTCCATGATGCAACAAAGTTGGTGAATGCTGGTCTAGAGCACATAACAATTAAAAACTTTCTTGATTAAATAAAAAAATCCATATTATACCAGTTTCACAGAGCAGCAATAATGACCTAGCAAAGACCTAAAATCAATCCCTGCAGTCTGTTGGATGAGAAAGCCTGGATCACAGTAAGAGTTCTAATCTGTCCCAAAGGTTTTAAATGAAATCGAGGTTCTGTTCAGCCCGTCGACCACACCAAACTCGTCAAACCACATCTTTATGGACCTTTCTTTGTACACATGGGCATAGTCAAAAGAGGATAGGTCTGAACTTTCAGCAAATTATAAGCATTTTACAGCTGTTGGGTATGGCTTCATGACCTAAACTAATAAGAAAGAATGTCCACATACCTTTGGCCATATAGTGTATTTAATAACATCACCATCTAATTCCTATCAGTCCTTTTTGGGGGGAAAAGGTCAATTTAGTGTAAATAAAGGTGTCCTATAGCAAACATGATCTGTACCGTACATATTCTACAGTACCACACGACCATAGGTGAGGCAGCAATGTCTTCTCAATATAGTTGTTCAAAGTACCATCATTTCAATTAATGCCAGTCATGAGCACAGTACAACAATTCCCTGCCTGACCTGCTTTTGATAGAAATTGCCTGAAGAATGTAATGTTCTGCTTGAACTAGCAGCAGACTGCAGTCAAGTCTTCTGAAATAGAGAAACTGTCTCTGTGAGTGACAGAACACAATATAAAATCCATTAGTCAGGAATAGAGGATTTTATTGGGATTTGGCATGCATTGTAAAAGGCCTCAAATGGAGAGATGAAAGGCAAAATGAGCAGAAACAAAATGTGTATGGGTGAGGGAAGGCATAAGATTTTAGGACTTTAAAGGGGTGATGTTGGTTTTGCCTATTTTAAAAGCCTCACAAAGGTGTTTGGAAATGGTAAAATCGATACATTTCATGATATGATACCTTAAACTGTTTGAGATTATTTGAAATATGCTTATTTTGTTGCATTAGTAGAGCTGCATCAGTAGAGAGGTTTCTAATAAGACAATATGGCATAAACCACAAATCAAAAATGGTTAAATTGTTACTGACAGGACAGAAGTAGCAAATTTTATGATTATACAATTCAATGATTAACTCAATAAAATTTATTTACTTTTGATACGTAGTAATAAGATAAAATCCTTCTGTTCATTATTTGTTAATTTTCTTTGCCGCACTGAATGATGGGATTGCATTGACTGCTAAGAAAGCACCGGATGCTCAAGCATCATTCAGTTGAACTTTTTATTTAAGGTTTACTAGGCTGCGTTTTGTGACTTCTCAGGAGCAGGAAAAATATTGAGAGCTCATTAGGTTTTCGAATCTATTACTTCACCTAAATACAATTTCTGAAAAATGTCCATAGCCATTTGGCAAGATTTATCATTATCCTGATGGTTTCTCATGCCATCAGAGGGGATAGTTTTTTTATTGTTTTTTATAATTCTAATCACTTGGAAAAACAACATGACATATGCATTTGAGTCTATAACTCAGCAGGTTTCAGTTTTCAAAATGGTACATTCCCCTCTAAAAGGTATTTCAACAGTGAATAGATTAAACATGTTTGGGTTTGACATTAAAAGCTGCATGTGAGGTAAAAAAAAATCCATATTCAAGGTATTTACATCTGGATCTGATACACAGTTCAGATGATACCCCCCTTTGTCTGAACTCAACAATTTTACCTGTGAGCTAAAGTATTGGAGCAGATGAAATTTAAATAGATTAAAGTGAGTAAGACACCATATTTAGTTGTAAACCATTTGCTTACAATAATTGCATCAAGCCTGTGACCCACTGACATCACTAAATGTTTGCATTCTTCTTTTGTGTTGCTTTTCCTGGCTTTCACTGCAACCTCTTTACTTTGGTGTTTCTTTAGGGAGGAGGCATGTCTTAATCCTTATAAACTCCTTTGTAGTTTTGGCAGGGTGGTGTGGGTCATTATCTTGCTGCTGGATGAAGAATCTCCCATTAGTTTAGTTGTATATTTATTTAAATTTACAGACAAAATGTTTCTATAGACTTCTGAGTTCATTAAACTGCTAATGTCATGCTTGACATCATCAATGCACATTAAAGACCCCATCAGTAGAAGCCATGCAAGCCATAACCTCCACTGTGTTTCACAGATGAGCTTGTATGTTTGGGATCATGAGCAGATCACAAACGTACAAAAGTTAAAAGTTCATCTTTGTCTTTGTCACCCCTGCCCTATGGAGGCATTTGCTGATGACACAAACTGTTGTTCTAGGGTCTTTTTTTACAGAATTCAGATGTTTCTCTTGTAATCTGCTGTCGTTTTCCTTTTTCTACCTGTTGAACATAGGTTACTTAGTACACCAGTGACATTCCAAAGGGTTGTACTGGCTAAGGCCAATATTTGTACAATGGCTCCGATAGATTTTTAATCTTCTCTCACCTTAACAGCTCACTAGTTCTCATGTTGATAACTGTTCTAACTATAAATGCTGCACAGGCAAAACCCAAATTTTAAATTGAGTGTAGATATTCGGTGCTATTTGTTGTCTTAAAACCAATATAAAAGAACACACCTGGGAAAATAGACATGACTGACAGTCACATATTCCAATACTTGCTCATGTGTAAAGTGGGTGGGTTCAGACATACAGCACTATCTTCTGAACTTTGTATCAAATCAGATGTAAATACCTGGAAATAAAAAGCTGAAATGTTATTCATATGTATATTTTAAAGATAGACCCAAATGTTTTCTGTTTACAGTAGAAATAAATGGATATACTCACTGTTCTTAAGAGTTTTGGAGGTATATGGAGGTATATACGATGATGAATAGCCAAAACAATACAATTATTACATGTTGAGGTAAAATAACATTCTTTATAGTAATAATATAAATCTAATGCGGACTTTTGAATATTATTTAAAATGTAATGCTTTTTTGTTCTATATTGACACCCTGGATATTCTGCAAATAGAGTATCTCCAAGCCACACAGTTGGGGATAAACAGTGACCTTTTAGACACGGCATGCTGCTGAATAGAGGCTTAACACCTTTTACATTAAATGAAAACAGTATGTAAAAACTAACAGGCAGCCTGGCCGTGCCTCACATTAAAGCTTAAAAGTAATCACAAAGGAATACCATACCTTAATTTGTCTTTTTTAGCTGTGTGTCTAGAGACTCGAGCCATAGCCAAGGAGAAAGAGATTGCGTCTAACCAGCGCTTCTCGTACTTTGGTTCATTAGCCGAGGGTGAGGAGGGTGAAGACGGAGCCTAGATAGAATAAATGAGAGAGAGTGTGAAGTGAGAAGAGTGGCACATGGTAACAGAGGAAGGGAAGAGGAACATCTCATTTTATACCCTCTTCAATGCACTTTGATCAGAGCCTGACAACAAGCAAGTCTCAAGCTTCACTACTATCTGCCGAGAGTTCCATTAAAAAGCTCAAGCTCAAGAGAATACATTTCTTATTTTAGGTCTTATTTAAGTGTGTGCTTTATACAATTGCAACAAAAAATGTTTGATTTCACTGAATATTTGCATTGTTTAGTAATAATATGTGATTTGATAGTCATAAGCCACAGAACATTTAAGCCAACATCAAGACTAATGACTTATTTCCAAAGTAAGGTTTTTCTTTTATAAGTATGGATGTGAGGGTGGTAGATGTACCATGTTCTATATAATTATTTATGGCAATTGTTCCCAAAACTTAAACATGAAAAGGCCATGAAATATTTTTATTAATTCTTTGCTACAGCTCATCATGGGGCACATTCACAACAAAAGACACATAAAACATATATTGCTCTATGTACAATAAACTATTTCACCCATTTAATAATTGGTTGGGGCACATTCAGCAGCAATAATAGCAACCACCAACTGTAAATGAGTCTTTCATGTTGTCTGCCCACTTTTCATTGCAGAATTACTTTAATTGAGCCACAATAGTCTTAAAAGCAAACATGTCTCTCAATAGAGTTGTTGAAACACAATCTTTTTTGTTTCCTTTAAGCTACTTGCTGCATACTGTTTTTGCATTTCTGCATTTTGTTCTATAAACCTACCGTGCTTAATCTTCAGACTAATAGCCAGATTTTCTCAAGAAAGAAAAAGAACCTCAAAAGAGAACTGTCTAAAACAACATTTGTCATGTCCTTAAAATCTACACAAAACTCTCCCTAGAGTAAGGCCCAAAACCACAGATGAATTTGAATCACCTATGAGCTCTCTGAAAGCACTGCATTAAAAACTATGATGTCATGTAATGTATAGCTTCAGATAAACCATTGTTATTTAACATAGTTTACCACTGCATCAATTTTTTTGAGTCCAATTCCACTTTCTGGAATTAGATTCACATATTTGTAATTTTATATGTAGCCTAGTATATTCTTATGTGTGTAGCATATCGGAAAAATGTACTTATTGTAGACCTCTTGAGCTTTGTATCACTTTAGTTCAACTTTAAAGTGAGCCTGTTAGTCTGATTTACGAATGATATCCTCCACATACTCCATGCTTAAGTGTTAAAATGCAGTAGCAAAACAAGTCTGAAGACTCTGAAGTGTCAATATTAAATCACTGGTATGTCAGGAAGCTCTCGCTATAATAGTAAACACATTATGTGGTGTCGTCCAGTCGTAAATAAGTGGGTAAATTGGCTAGGATTGGAGACTTAAATGAGCATTTTAAGGTTTGAAAGGGCAAATTATAGGGAAAAAATGCAAGTTCGACAACTGTGGAAAAGCCATCACTTTACAATTAGCATAAGATAAGCAAATGAACCAGTCAACAACAAAAACTACAATTCAGTTTGATCTGTCATTTTATATTTTTAAGGTCACATTTTAGTCATAGTAACAACTTCTCGAGGCAGCAGCAGAAGTGTGAAGAATTCATGTGATTTTACATTTATAAATAGAGTTAGACTACAAAACACATACTTCTAGCTTTTATTATGGATCATATCAAAGCTGCTATTTTATAATTAAAAGGTTATATAGAAATGAACAATTTAAAAATCTTGGATGGTCACATCTTGGATTTTAAAAATAATAGTGTGGATAACATGTCAGCATCTGTTTGAGCCACGGAAACAAACCATGTGCTCAGCACTAAATGAGATTCACTGTGATGGCATTTTAATGAAGTCAATATACTTAAACATCTTATAAAACTGAAATTAGTAGTTATAGTTTCATAAACAATGCAAACAATGTTTGTTCGGGGGCAAAACAACAAACAGGCAAACTTCTAATCACTCCAGCATCTTAATCACTAAGCTAGGATTGTTCTCACAAACATAATACACATAAACCTGTTCCATGCAGTCATGTAAATAAATAAACAGTCAAAATAAATGTTTTCATTTACAGTTACATCACAGTCCTTGAACTAATGTCTGTTCAAATTTCCTTGGTCAGTCAAGTCACAGGCCTAACTAATTAATTTATCAGTAATTTCAAGCATTTGATGATTTGCTTTTCTTTTATATGAGGGTATTTCTCACCAAGTGGTTGCACCCAGCTTAACAAAACAGTTTCATTAAACTATAAATTAATGTGATATACTGTGAATTAAATGTATTTTTCAATTAAACTAAAGTAAGTGAATTAAATATTTTACATTTAATCTTTACATTAAAGTTACATTTACGAAGTGACATGTATCTATCAGCGGCTGCTGCTGCTCAGGTTTAATAAGCCATTAGGAATACTTCAGGGAAGTCATATGTTGAAACAGTACTAAAATCTTAAAGTAACTCAAATTAAAGTAAAGTTACTAAAAATAAAGTAACAAATGGAAACTAATTTAAAATGTACTCAGAGTAAACATTACTTTTTTTAACAGAAGGTGGGGGAGCAAGTCTCTCCAATGTAATGCAAACAGCCAACATGAATATAAATCTCACAACAGTTCTTTTAATTAAAACTATGTCTGGAGAGAAGATGGAATTCAAAATAAAAGAGGTAGAGGAAGCCTTTAAAGCATAGCCAGTATAACCTAATGCAATTAAGAGTTTAGGAATGGAAGACAGTTTGGCAAGTAGACAAAAATTAAACCACAATGCTGTAAAAAGCTAATTATTTTTTATCATCAAGGTCTCAAAGCTTGAATTGCACACATAAGCTTTGCAACAAACTTTTTATGTTTTATTATTATTATTTATTATTGTGTGTGTGTGTTTTTGTGGGGGAAGGGGGGAGGTGTTTCCCTGAAACCAAAAATGTGAATCACTTGTTTCTCTTGTCGGTATTTCATGCCATTTTTCAAACAGGACATTGTTTATGCAAGCCACAGCTTGATAATTAAACTTGATCTGACTTTCATGTCGAGCTCTGCTAGAAAGAGTCTGAGATGACAAGGAATAAAATATCCTCAGCGTGTCAGAATAGATTATAGTGACAGAAAGTCTGCTCTCCAGCAAGAACTAAATGCCAGCACCACTGACATTGTGTTTCAAATCAGCCTTCCTGTCATACCTCAAGATATTTTCGGGTAATAAGGGGTGCAATGCTAATTATTGAAAGGCATGTAAAGGAATCAGAGCTTATCCCTGGGTGCTGCTAAAGCAAAACGCTGTCAATCAAGTGAATGTCAAAGAAGCATATAGGGAATGACGAGCTCTGCGAATTCTAATCAGCTTCGGGGTAGGAAACATCAAAAAAAGAAAGAAAAGAAAGATTTTGAGGAGCCCAATTTAGAGAACATAAAAGACACATTTTGTTGACTCAGTAGTTAGACAATTTTGATTGCTGCAATCCTGTCTCTCTGAGACATCAAGATAAAGTGAGACAGCATGTCAATACAATAAACGTCATTGTCTATTTACCCTTGCTAACTGAAAAGAATAACCATTTAACGCTGAAGTAGGCATACTATACTAAGTTGGTGAATTGAAATAAGAAATATATATATATATATATATATATATAAATATATATATATATATATATACATTTAAAATTTGTGGAAAGAAAACCTGAAAATTGGCATATGTATTCATCCCCTTAAAAAGTTCTGGTGCGACCAATTACATTCAGAAATCGCATACTTAGTGAAATGAAGTTCACCTGCAATCTGTCACATGATCTGTCAGTATAGACTCTTTTTTCTGAAAGGCCCCAAAAGGCTGCAACACCAGGCAGCACAGAGACTAAAGGTAACCCCAAAGAAACTGCAGAGTTCCCAAGCAGAAGTTTCAAAGTTGTAGGAATCTTTATCCATGAATCATGTTAACATTAATTCATTAGTTAAAATAAAACCCCAGAAACACTTTCATACTGAGTAAACATTTCCAATTTGCAATTTAATGTTCCCACTTAGTTTGTTTCCACTTAGTCTTAATGATGCTAACTATAGAGCCTGGATAATTTCTGTGTGTAATTATTTCTTGTGTTTTTTATCTAAGTGAAGCAATTCATCAGTTGCAGCTAAGTAATTCAGAATTCAAAATTTTTGATTTCTCATTTTTTACACAATTACCCAAAATTTGTCATGAATTCAGCCTCTCTGAGCTCCTGATGTTCTGTAGATTTGTCCTACTTTGTTGCTCTGCCATTAGGCGAGGCGTGGCAGCTGTATGAACATTGATTGGTTGTTGGCTTTTATAGGACGACCCGGATATGGACTCTTCATGACTGAGCAAACTGCAGTCTCTGCTGGCTGGCTGGTTGATGGCATCTGTA
>JAYDZF010000009.1:14291897-14302658 GCA_034509105.1 Microcambeva barbata
GATGATGTTTCTTTTTAAAAGCAGAAACATTTAAACAAATGTAAATTAGTAAATAAAATGCAAAGGAAAATATTACATTTGACAGATAAGATTTAGAACTAATGAAAACTGCAGAATACAAAATTTCAACATTGGTTTCCATCCAAAAACCAAGAATAGCCTGGCAATTCCAGTTTTGACAGACAGTTTTATGTGGTGGGAGAGAGTTGGCCTGTTGATATTCCAGTTGCTTTATAAATCACTAGCTTTTATTTATATTTTAAGCCGCCAAAATGATTACAAATCGGCTCCAATTTTGTCCACATGCACAAGCGTGTTTTCTCCGCCAATCAACCAGTGAAATCTGCAGAAAACCACTCAAGCTGGCAACCTGAGCCTCACTGCTGAGCCATCTGTGTTGACAAGAGCTCCACAGCGCTCTCCTCTCCTATTTATTTTCTTATGTAAAATTGTGGTCAGTTACGGTATAGCAGCAGTTTTGGGTGATTTAACAAAAACTAATTTCCATACTCCAAACTGGGCAGATCTGCACAATGAATAACAGTATGATAAATTATTTCAATATTTATGCGACTATAAACACAGATCTGTACACAGATTGGGAATAACATTATGTTATTGGTCTCTTTAGCAATCTGTGCTACAGTAGCTCATCTGTTAAATTGGACTACACAGGCCCATGACCCTGGTCACTGGTTCTCAACTGTTCGTTCCTTTTTGATAAGATCAAGAACACACCACAGGGGCTGTAGTTTTTGAGATGCTCTGACCCAGTTTAGCAAGTACAACTTGGTTCTTGACAAACTTGCTCAAAGATTTATGCTTGCTTATTTTTCCAGCTAACAACTAACAGATACCATGATGAATCGATTCAATTCACGTGTCAGTGGTCATAATGTCAAAATTATATGCTGCATTGAGTATCTGTACATTGCTATACATCACCCTGTCTACCCACTCTCATTGTGCAGGAACAAAGAAGCCAATTCTAGTAGCATGCCTCAAACTGTAATGAACATGTATTACCTGTAGGAAACTCATGTAGAAACATTCCAAAAATAGAAATTAACCAAATATAGGGACAGAGCCCAGGTTACTACCTGGTGTACTGCCTATTCTATTGTGGCCACTATAAACAAGTGTCACCTTTTAATACACAAACTCAGAACACTCTAAGGTGGGCGTTACCATTTTTGTGTAAGAATTCACCACAAGAGAAATAACTAAAAAAGAGCATATTTTTATTTCAAGTGGTCTTTTCATAAAAGAAAGCACGAGGACAAAAATAATCAATTGACAGTTACACATTCTTACCTCGGCATCCAGAGCAATCACACACTATCCTTATTTTGGATGATAAGCCATTGTAAAAATGACCCAACCCGATCTGGCTTAAAGAAAGCAAGATCATGTTCCCTTAAATATTTCCTTGCACTGTCAGCTCCAGAATCACTGGCAGCCTTGGTAAGATCATAAAATTTCGATGTCTTTAAGCTCGGTATCTGTCAAAAATGGATCTGGCGCTGTTAGTTAAACAACACTTCAAAGAACACTCTTGCAATATGACACCATCTGTCACGTTGTATGAGGATTGAGGGGGTTGAGGCATTTTGTCTTTGGTTTGTTATTGCATCATGTCCAGAGCTTCCTGATGAATTCATACCCACTATGACCCTAGAGCATAGAGCATAACAGTAGGTACCTGGTTTTCTTTTTTAAAGCCATTTAATTTAATACAGTCTGCTCACAATGTTTGTGCTTGGATGGGAGCGCTTCTCTTATTTGGCACATCTATAGGATTGTTGATTATGATTTTTAATTGTGGATTTGGAGAGTATAATTACCACATGCTATAATCTTCTACAAATCTTAAACCTTGATCCCTAGGAACACTATTGCCTCTACATTAATTCTCATCACTAATCAGCAAGTTCATTATGTCTTCTTTGGGCATTTTGGATATAGCCATTGTCTGTTTTATAAAGGTCAACTCAAACCAGTATCAGTGTTACCATAGTGACTTTCTCAGCTTCAACAGTCTAAACATTACAGTATGATTGTATGCTCATTAAAAAACAAGACAAAAACGAGACCAGTCATATAGAAATTTAGTAAACCACCAACATCAGCAGATTCTGAGGTGGAGCAGAGGTTAAGGCTCAGAAAATGTAGTTTCATTTACTGTGATGCTCACTTTGTAATAGTTTAGTAATAAGAGGTATTGGGACTGTGTGTTATTGTTTTTATGTGTTTATGCAAGCAGACACTTCTGTTAATATAACAGTTTTGTTAAAGGTAAAATCGAGTCTTCTCTGAAATAACAGCACTCGACACGATGCTTTTCTTTTTAGCAAAGCACTTTAGAAATTTATATTTCTTTATTACACCACTAACTCTAAAACGGCTTGCATTACTGTATCAATGTTACACCTATATGTGTGTGCCAGTGGCAGCTGCTGGTATGAGGGGAGGCTCATTGTCTGTTTACATCATAAATTCTGCCCTCTGTTCCTTTTCAAGACGATGGCCTCTGATCCTGTTACCTTTCCCTACTTTTTCTTAGATGTTAATCTGCTCTGCTGTTTAACTTCTGACTTTCTCCTCATACGGAAGACTATCAAATGGCTTTGCCAAAAGCAGGTTGACAATATTAGCATTGTCTCCCATCATGTGCACCTTGCTAGATGGCTAGTTCACTTCGACCTAACAGTATGAATGATTGATGGAATGACTTAACAAAACCATATTAAACTCGAACAAGGAAATGTTTAAATTGTGTCAAACTGAAACAAGGTAATACTAAAAAACAAGAAATGGGTTTCATTGTCTTTAAACGATGGGACTGAAGCTCCCAGTGATTATGTGTAGATGTAAAAACAGCTCACAATCAAAACTGGATTCAGCCTTTTGACTGATCATCCAATCATCTCAGTGTCCAACCTCACACACAGGTCCCCTAGAGATGCTCAGTGTCCAGGGACGGGACTAAATCATTTATCCAATGACTGGCAAGATTTGAAGCAACTGAAGAAAAACATTTCCATGCATTCCTGCTGAAGTGAATAGTTTCTAAGGGCAGATGGATTGACTCCAGGGGAATGTATGAGATATTAAAAAATTTACTGAATCAATTTGTTATAAGTAGCTGATTCTGAACAAACTCGTCTTCAAGATGAACATGAACTAATGCATTTGCACCAAGTTTCGGGATCAGCATATTACAGATGTCTCCAAAAAATGCAATTTATTTGCCAATTATAAATGCATGACAAAGCACTAGTTTTCTATAATATAAAAAAGGTTTCATGTCAACGGCAAACCCTGGGTGCAAGGTAGGATTACACCTTGCCCAGGGAACCACACATTCACATATTTACTTACCATGAGCGATAAAAAAGTAGCCAATAATTTTTCTGCTAACCAAAGAATGCAGAGGAGCAAATAGAGGAGTGAATTTCTCTCTGAAACTCTATTTTGACAGGACCCAGAGGTGAGAATACAAAACTGGTGGTCTTCAGGAACCATGCTACAATTCAACACTCTTTTAGCTGCACTGACTGTGCCTCCCTGTATATCTGAAGCTACTTTAAACATTTATGAAGCATTTGTACTATCAGACTACAGTTATTCCTTTTGTTGGTTTTGATTTTTCATTCATTATACTGACAGTAATATGAATTATAGAAAAAATAATAAATTAGCAATTAATAATTATATATTAGTGTTAATTAATTAGCATCAATTAGAAAAATGGCCTCAAATCATGGTAACACCTTTCAAATTATAATTTTTTTTTTTTTGCGCTATTGACTGGTCAGGCTTCTGAATAAGGAAATGATAGGACATGTTTGAGTGGGATTCTTAGCGTCTTGAAATGAACTTGTGTTCTGTTTTGGTGTGATAATGCATTGTGCCCAATGAAAGATTACGTACACATAGAGCATGTTAGGTTAATATGGATAAGTAACCTTTTCTAACTTTTACCCAGACTAGTACGCTATGTATATAGTATAAATATTATATTGTATGTAATACAGTATTTAAAATAATGAGATAAAACACATTCTGCAATAGTTACACTCACTCTCAGTGTACACTTGTGGTGCACAAGTTAGCTTTACTATTACACATTCTGATATGCTGTGAGGTGCATTTTTGTCATTCTATAGATTTTTTCATTCATTCATTGCCTGCTTTATTCTGGTCATAGTTTGATGCATTGGGCAAAAAGCAAGACACACCCCTGACAATTGCCAATTCATCACAGGGCACACAAACAGCAGTTAAAGTAGCTGCATTTGGCAGGAGTGCATGAAATTTGAAAATAAACCAGAGCAGCAGGAAGAAACCTACAAAGATACAGGGAGAACATGCAAACTTCACACAAAAATGATGCTGGCCCTCCTTTCTTTCAGAGCATACTCTCATAGAGGGTGACTAAAAGACATCTCAATGTGAGTGTAACCAAACAAGTTACTCAAGTTGCTGTAAATGATGTAGTGGCACACTGTAATAGGCAAGCAATGGGTCTATCGATGGCTATAATCTAGTGTCTCAAACTTACCATGATCAAGGTTATGATTTACAGAGAAAACAATTGAGTACTTAGCGAAAGAACTAAATGGATGAACACAACATAACTTGTATAGCAGAGCTTTTGTGGTACAGAAGATATCCTTTCTAACCTCTTTAAATGCACCAGTAGCTGAACCGAGTGCTTTTAACTGCCCTTAGGTGTGAGTGTAAAATTAGTATGTCTGAATGATAAAGTATGTGGGGAAGGCAGAAAAAGATCTAGTCCGACTAAAATCCTGACTAGTGAAATATTTATTACAGATAAATGATGGAGGGAATGCATATGAGAGCAATGGATGATTAATACAGTGATTTTTCATCACACTAACATGCTACATAATTTCATCAAGGATAAGGTCACTGTGGGACCAGGTCCAGACCAGGCAGGAATAAATCATGAATAGTGAGTATCCGAAACTTTAGCAAAGCAACACACTTCCTCACTACCTTCATCTACCTGTGAACATATGAAATGTTCCCCAAAATCCAGATTGTGAAGCTGATCAAACCCACAGAATCCATGTTGCTTTGCAGAACTCACACCTGAGTGTGAATTACACAATTATACATATGTGATATTGGGGATCAGCTTTATATATTAGGTATCTAACTAGCCAGTCAGCTCTTTTTTGTTGGTTTGTTTCTGTAGGGTGTCTAGTATTCATTCGAAGGGTCAGGCCACATCAACCCCTCTCATTCGAACCATAAGTCACTTTACTAGCTGCATTACCCACTCTATTAGATGCATAATGTGCATTGAATTTGCACTCGCATTACAAATCTTGAATATAAACTGTTCCCAACTCCACCAACATGATTGAAATATCAATGTGTGTAATCTACGAGTGAGTTTACGTGTATAAAAAAAAAGGAGAAAATAGAAAATCTCACCCATGTGGGAAGCCAGAGGCTGCCGGGGCGCTCGGGCGGATCAGATCGCAGTTTACCGCCCGCGTTCATTTCCCGCGCAGCCGCTGCTCGGGTCGGTGCGATTCAACAGCTCTGTGGTTGCTCATTTATCCGGTAATAACGAGTAGAAGGCGGTTTTATAGATGGTCCGTAAATCGCACTGAGCGACTCTGAAGAGACCGGCGATTCGGTCGCGGAACGTCCAAGTTTGTTTCGGCAAATGATCCAGATCCTTCCAGTACGTAGAAACATAGTAAATCGAAATAATCCTTACATTTATGGAGCCCCGTAGTTCAGCAGAACTTTCTATGGATGGAAATGTGTAAAGTTGAGCAGACTGACGTGCAAATTGTTCGCAAACGGCTGCGCCGCACACTGCGCTCCGACGCGCTCCGGTGTCCGCTCAGCACCTCTCAGCTCTGCTCCCCTCCTGCCTCACACTCATCCCGCTCATCGGAATGATGTTCACAGCTCTCGTGTGCACCTGAGGAATCACAATTATCTCCTGCGATGTCTAAAGCTTCGTGCTCTTTATAGTACGAGAAACCCTCTGCGTCCTGCTTGTGGAGGTTTTTGAGCTGGTGCATGACGTTCTGCTTTGATATGCTGCGAATGAATGAGGGGGGAAAACTGGTACTGGTAGAGGGCACCAGCGCATTCTCACATCACATGGAATTGGTGCACTGTTGTGTTAAACTGCTGAATACAGACCGGGCAACACTTCTCATATTGTGTGTGTGTGTTTCAACTTATGATAAGGAAACCACTTCTCAGAGATATTCGCCCTGACATCAAGAGTCAAAAGCACAAATCCTCTTCAAACCATGTGCAGACTTTTAATAACTACGTGCAACCTAAGCAATCTAATGCAGATGGCTGAAATTAAGCCTGTTGACACAATCAGAGAAAAAAACTCCCACAAAAGATCAAAAGCTTGCATCTTCTCTGTTTGAAAACCATGGCAAGAACTACTATAGCAAATATATGTGAAGAACTATCCCAGCTGTACAACACTATGCATCTTACATAATCAAATTATGAAGACCCAATATATTTAACTAATTTATAAAGAGACTCCAAGCTGGCCACACAAAGTGATCAGAAGCTGTAACAAAAACCGAGTGTCCAAAAGTGTGTCCAAATGTCACAATTCACTTTAAAGTTTATAAAATATAAAGTAGAATGTTATTTGCAAAGGAATGGATATTTTGATTAGATAAAATATGTATTTAGATGCAGAGATGTGCCTTGTTGGAGTACCACAATACTTGATAAATAATTTTGAAACATTTTGGACAGCTATTGGCCAATTAGCTTTTATTAGCCATTACTATAGATATCTTTCAGCACAATGGCTGCATGATACTCTCAATCTATATAATCAATAGCTGAATGGTAGAAGGTTATTGGTTTTAGAATGTCTTTAGAATTTCCATTTCTAAATTGCTGTACAGCTCCACCACATTACAATAACATTTGATTTTGTTTTGCCTGAAGCAGCATGTTGGCTCAGTGGGTGGCAATGTCGTCTCACAGCAAGGTCCTGGGTTTGATTCCCAGGTGGGATGATCTAGGTTATTTTCTGTGAGAGGTGGTCTCCCCATTAGTGGATTTTGTTCAGGTGTTCAGTTTTCCTCCAACAGTCCAAAGCCATGCAGTCAAGTTAAAAAAGATACTCATTGCCTTAGTATGCTTTCTGCCTTTAGCCAGACCGACCATTACCAATAACATGATTAAGAAGTGGTAATGAGAAATATGAATGTTGGTTTGATATATTTTTTTCAATAAATGAAATGTGTGTTTTAAGACATGCTCAAAATGTTTCACCCTCCCATAAAAACAAGACAAATACAATTCCTTGCCTTGCTTGTGTTTTCACAATATAATCTGATGGGATATGTGGGAGGTAAAGATCAACTTGGCAAAATGCCAACATTACATCCAGCACTTCGGCTGCAGAAAGAGCTGGTCACTGCTGCTCAGACAGCCTTACTGATGACTATTCATTTCAAATGGGGTGCCTAACAAAATGTCCTCTGCACAACACATGGGCTGAAGTTTGGCAGAGGTAAAGGCAGCGGGTCTAAATTTGCACCATGCACATCATGATGCACTCGGTGGAATGCAGCATGACAGGGCTGTTAGCCGAGATAGTGGCAGACACCTCCACACAAGCCTGTAAGGCAGCTTTGTTAGCCTCCCCTGCATTGGTTGTTATTCCCTGCATGTCAGGATGCGAGTCACCCTGGGGGGAAAATTCCCATTTTCAGGGAACGCTGCATCAACTGTTTAGCATGTAAGCATAATATTTCTTCTTCCTCCTCCTCTTTCACAGCCTTCCAATTTAAACTGATCAAAACACTTGATATAAACTAACGTTTGTGGATGCGGATGTTTACACACTTCATTTTGAACTATGCTAAGTAAAGATCTCAAACCAGAGTGACCACAGGTATTATACACAACCAGTATTGACTGTATTGTAGCACTCTTGTGTCCTCTGTACAGCAGCCAGGGTCAGTGTGAACTTGGTTCAATCCTTACTTGAAGTCACTGTAAGTGTCACTGTCAGATGCCCATGCAGGCTTCTTTGAGGTATTAGGGTTCCTGGCACATTTCAAAACAAGCAGCCATGGCTTTGTAATTGTGTGTAGCAAATGTTTTATCATCCCTCGAAAGGATGATGTCCTAAAGGCAGCTCTCAATGTACATGTTTTGCATCAATGCTGTCATCACAGAAGTGTAAATTACCTTTGCCGAGGGCACTGGCAAAGCCCCATACCATTACATGTCTGACTTTTTTGGATTTGTTTCTGATAACTGCATGGTCTGGATGGTCCTTTTCATCTTCCCAATATAAGTTTCCACTGTGTGTTGGTCCATCATTGATGCCTCAAAGCTCAGACAAGTCAACAGAAACTCAAGAAAAATTAAACTTTCTTCCCTATCCCCATTTTATGGCAATAAGAGCATTCACTCTTCTAGGAAGGCTTTTATAAAGACGTGAGTGTCTGTCAATCGGTAAAATTGTACCAATTTAGATGAATAAGCACTTGAGGCTTAGTATGATCCTGGAAGCTAAATCAGTGTTCCGAGTTGTGGTCAGAGTTGTGTTTACATCAAGCTCATTAAAGCATGTCTTAATGGACTTTGATTAGAGCATGTAGCGGTCATGCGCTTACGGAAAATCATCTTCACTGGGACTCAAATATTTAAATATGCACTAGTAGTGTACCAGTTTACAATGCCACAGACCTGTTGACATGGGTTCAGTTCTTCAGTTCAGTTCATTTTCGGTAACCCCTTATCCTAATTAGGGTCAGAGAGGGATGCTGGAGCCTATCCCAGCTCTTCACTGGGAGCAAGGCACCAGGTAACAGGACAATTCAATGATGCCAATCAACCTGGTGGCATGTAACATAGACATGGGAAGAACATGCAAACTCTGCACAGAAAGGACCTAGATTGCCTAACCTGGGGATCAAACCCAGGACCTTCTTGGGTCCAGTTTTTACCTCTGTTTATTTATTGTGTCTTTTCATTACCATACAAGTGTCGAGAATCTAAACTCCTTAGTCGCTCATAGTCAGCTGTGTGGCATCTAGAGGAACAACGGGCAGTGCCTGCAGAGCAGAAAGACTGGACTATCTTCAAAAATTGTGTAAGGAGGACCCTAATTGACAAACAGAGAGGCAGCTGATCAGAGTGGATGGGTTGCACACAGGTCTTAGGAAACTTGAGTAGTAATAGATCCACCTCGAGTGCAGGGGTCCCCCAGCAGCAGAAGATAATCTGACTATGCTAAATTGGGAGAAAATTAGAGAAAGTGTATAAATCGGGGGGGAAAAGAAAAAATGTAATTCATTTCATCAAAAAACAAATGTCTTGAGGATGAACCCTAACGTAATAAAAAATATATATATATTAATTTATATTTTTGATGTTAGACTAACACAGAGATGTTCAGCTTAAAAACTGTGTCTTTAAGCACAAGTCATGATGTAACAGAAGAGGATCTTCACTCAGCCCTGCTGCCAAATGTCGAACACATACAATTTAATTAATATAATTGATTTTATGCAACAGTTTGTGATGGCTGTGGCTAAAACATCTAAATTAACTAATTAGAAGGGGTATCTACATTTTTGCCTGACCTGCAGAAATGCTGCCATAATTAACAACACAGAGATTCAGTCATAAAAAGTGACATTCTAAATATACTCACATTGTACTAGATGTCATAATAGTGTTAGAGTTTCTAACATTCTTCTTCTGTTAAAAATATGTTTATGTAAAAGTGAATTGAATAGATTGAATATTTACAGACAAAACATAGTTGCACATTTTGTGTGCAGCATTTACTCACATTATCATTCACATGGACACACACAACCCTGACATCTCTAGATATTTCATACAATTACTATCCTCACTCAGGGACTGTATTATAATTTGTATTATGCACTCTATTGCAATTTGGCGTTCTATTCTCTGAAAGCTAACCTCGAGTGTTATGAAAACCATATAAATGTGGTTGCTTATCATATTTATAACATCAACATTTGTTGTACTCTTTTCCTCACTTGGCAATTTTTAGATTCTTGAATTTATTTTAAGTCTTTATATTTCTAGTATTTTCTTCTTATATTTCTACTATATCTTCACTGTGTATATATATGTTGTTTGACCTTGTGTTCTACGTTGCATCATGGTCCTTAGGAGAATTTTTTATTTGTTTCAATGAAGTCTGAGGATATGAGTAATAGATCAATGCCGAGCGCAATCAGGGGTCCCCCAGCACCAGCAGATAATCTGATTATGGTAAATTGGGAGAAAATGCATAAATAAAATGGGGGAAGAAAGACAGTTTGTTTCAATATGTTTTTGTATATAGCTGAAATTACCACCAAGTGTTTTGAATCTTAAATGTTTTTGTGTTTTATAATTTGATTTAAATGAAACATTGCCTATACATTTGTTATTAATTATTATTATTTATTTTTATAAAAGTAATTATAAAAAAGTTAAAGCTGAAATCCAGAAACATAAAGAGCAGGACAGACATGAATTAGAAGATTGTTGCTGGTTGCTTGAACAAAAAAAAAAAAAAAAAAAAGGAAGAAGATAGATAGATATATACTTTTTTAATCACCTTGCAGTGAAATTCGTTCTCCGCATTTAACCCAATTTGTGCAGTGAAACACACACCTACACTCTAGTGAACACTAGGGGGCAGTGAGCACACATGCCCGAAGGGGTGGGCAGCCCTAGCCACAA
>JAYDZF010000009.1:14335309-14358957 GCA_034509105.1 Microcambeva barbata
TAGCAGAGCCGGGATTTGAACCGCCAATCTCTGGTTGATAGTCCAAAGCTCTACCCACTAGGCTACCACCGTCCCTGTCCGAGTTATCTGGAGAGTTAAATGTGACAATTGAAAGGTATCGTTACTGCAAAGCAATGCAGTCAATTAACATTATTTAACAACCTGGTAAATATTTATATCCTGTAAATGTTCTTTTTAAAGTAGTATCTACAAAGACAATGGCAATGATGACCTATGTGGGTAATAAAAAAGTCTTAAGATACTGTATGAAGACAGTAAAAAAAGCCCTACCAAATGGAACATCTATGGGAAAGCCAGATGTTTTTAGTTGAATGCTAATTAATGCCACTTGAAATTACAAATAATTAGAAATTAATTATCTTCATATTTGGAATGTGTTTGGATTCTCAAGTTGTGATGTGTAAATCATAAAGTAGATCTCATCTTATTTGTTCCTTTTTCAGGAATATCATCATTCCAATCAAAATTTTTAAACTTTTTAAAGGTATATAGGGTAAAAGTTGGGTTAAACTTTATTCACTTGGTTATTTTATATTTTATTTTATATTTTATATTAGACTTCAAGCAGAACACATTATTTTAATGTTAAATAAATAATTTTATAATAATATATGTCTATAAGTAATAATAATAATAATAATAATAATAATAATAATAATAATAATAATAATATAAGTCTGTGCACACAAAATACTTTGTAACTGCAAAGCATTTGGAAAGTCAGTCAGTTTATTTTTGAATTAATCGGTTACTCCAATTTATCAATTTAAAGAATTCACTTGGTGTTGCTGCCATCTCGTGCACAGTTAAAATATTACACATGCACAAGTTTAAATCAAATAACCCAACTAAAACGTGACATTTGTTTCACATAATTTCTTTAAAATTTTAATAATTTCTTAAATAATTTAATATTGTGCCCCTGTCTGTTACCTGTGTGTATTTTAGTAGTATATTAAGTAGTATATTGATCTTAAACTTAAACTAACTGACAGTTAGTTGGTTTAAAATGAAGTAGCCTGAGAGCAAGCAAACTACTACCTTTCATAATATTATATTGTACTGTCCCCATATCATCACTGTCCTGTGAAAAAAACATATTCAAATACCAAACTTTTCAGGAGATGCAAAAACCGACACTAAAAAAACACAACTACTGTTTTTGGTAAAATAACTCAATACTTTGTTAAAGCACCTTTGACAGTAATTACAGCCTCAAGTGTTATTGAGTATGATGCTACAAGCTTGGCACACTTTTTTTTGGACAGTTTCTCCTATTCCTCTTTGCAGAACCTCTCAAGCTCCATCAGAATTAATGGGCCGTGTCAATGCACAGCCATTTTCAGATCTCTCTGGCTGGGCCACTCAAGAACATTCACAGAGTTGTCCCAAGTCCCAAGACCTCTTTTGTTGTCTTAACTGTGTACTTAGGGTCATTGTTGGTAGCAGAACCTTCACTCCAGAGCACTCTGTAGCAGGTTTTCTTCAATTATTTCTCTGTGCATTGCTGCATTCGTCTTTTCCTCGACCCTGAATAGTCTCCCAGTTCCTGCTGCCAAAAATAATCCCACAACATGATTCTGCCATCTCCATCTGATTAGATGATGAGCAGTGCCTGGTTTCTTCCACACATGAGAGTCAATTTTTGTTTCATGAGACCAGATGATTTTACTTCTGTCTGAGAGTCTTTAAGGTATGGCAAACCTCAAGTAGGCTATCTTTGCCTTTTACTGAGGAGTGGCGTCTGTCTGGCTACTCTACCATACACACCTGGTTGGTGGAGTGCAGCAGAAATGGTTGTCCTTCTGAATGTTTCTCCTCTCTCCATTGGGCAGTGCAGAAGCTCTGTCAGAGTGACCATTGGGTTCTTGGTAACCTCCCTAAGACCCTTCTACCCTGATCACTTTGCCCAGGCATCCATCTTTAGAAAGAGTACTGTTGGTTCCAAACTTAAATGCTGCAGAATGTTTTAGTACCCTTCCCTAGATATGTGCATCAATACAATCCTTTCTCGGAGGTCTACAGACAATTAATTGGTCTTGGTCTGTGCTCTGACATGTACTGACCTGCACATGAACATGCAAACTCTGCACAGAAAGGACCTAGATTACCCCACACAAGGATTGAGCCCCGGATCTTCTCACTGTGAGACAACAGTGCAACCCACTGAGCCATCGTGACGCCCTAATATTATTATTATTATTATTATTATTATTATTATTATTATTATTATTTTTATTATTATTATTATTATTATTATTATTATTCAGTTATATAATAGTAATTTAAGAATTTGGTACTTGGGTAATTATTATAATTTAATGTAGAATTAAAAAGCAAATAATCAGTAGTTTGTATTTACTGTATTTTAAATATATATATATATTCGTTTCACTTATTTGATGCTTAATCAGCATTTATTGAAGTATCAACCTTTCAATCTGGCTCATCTGGTGTAGAATTGAAAAATTAAACTAAAGTAACCTGATCATTTTAAGAGGTCTTATCTTTTTTTTCACAACTATATATTTGAATGTTAGTAGATATTTTCAGTCAGAGGAAAGTTCATGTATCATCTATCAGGGATTTAATGTGATGTGTATAAATAGTTCCCAAATATAAAAAGGAATTTTAGGATGGTAAAGGATGATTATTTCATTTCAACAGAGTTTAACATTATAAAACCGAAAACATACACAGTGCAATTGAGCTAATTGAATTTGGTCAAACTGTCGACATCTGCTGTCGGCCAAAAGCCTGCAGCCCCCCTCGGATTTCGCAGAAGGTCGTGCACCCCATCCTCCATCCTGCGTAATAACATCTACCTTATCGGGGTAATAATCCACATTTGGTGTTTATAAACCTTCACAAGATGCGTTAAGAGGATCATCTAGCAATCCGTACTTTGATGGAGAAGGAACTACGTTTGGACGTTTTCCCTGTGGCACAGAGGAGGCATGGCGGCGCACTGAAGCTGCAGCATGAATCTGACCAAGAATGACCAAAACAGCATCTCCAACCGCATCTCATCCTTCAATTTTACAGCTCCAGCTCATCCTGTCTCTGTTTCCTCACACACAGCATCTAACGTAACATCTCTCCTATTGTCCGAGCTGCATCAGTGATTAGGCTGAAGATGGCACGTTAGAGCAAGATCGGGGAAAGAAAACAGGACGCGACGCAAGAAGCAAACGAAGGCTAATCAGAAAATTGGTTTAGAACCGAGCCGTCGGATTAATTAAGATTGGGATTTGTTGTAATCTCTGATCGGGTAGTTTATCTGGTATAATGTCCCCGCCAGGGTCGGCTGCGACGGGCAGTGATTGCAGCACTGCGACCGCTGTGGAGGAGGATGCCGATAGCCCGAGAGAAGAGGTAAACATCACCATCACCATCATTTTGCAGCATGGGCAACCCCCACTTACTACCACCGTAAAAGGAAGGGAAGGAAGGACTTATATTCATGCCTGCATCTATGTTTCACAAAACGCATAGTATATATATATATAAAAAATCCAAATGTGTATTATGTATATGGTGTTTTATTACTGTAAAAGTCACGCAAACGTTAATCAGACCTGCATGCACAGTATATACCAAGGTCGTTATCTGGACCGAGTGGCATTTGGGGTGCAATACAACAACTAAAATCCATAACTACATTAAATACAAACACCAAAGAGTAATAAAGGACAATATACAAGAATGGAATAGTTAGGTGTTGTGGCATGATAGCAACAAAAAACTATGCATTTTCATATAGAATCTATACAGCTCTGGAAGTGTATTATATTTACATATTTATAAAAAAAAATGTATAAGCCGGTGCTATGATAGTGACTACATTTAACAGTGTCAAAAGTACATGTTCTGTTGTCATAACGAGGAGGAAACACAAAACCTTCTGTCAAGGTTTCCCACATTATTTTGTATGTCTGTGGAAATGTGTGCCAATTCAGTCTCAAATGAGTTTGTATAGCTGAGCACTGATTTTGGCCAAGGAAGCTTCAACTGATATTCCAGTTTATTCCCAAGCTGTTAAACGGGGCTCTGGACAGAAAATCAAACACAAGCACTTCCTGCTGCAAGATCACAGCATTAAGCTAGTGGTGAGACCACTAAGTTGGCCACAATCAATGACATAGATATTTATAATTTATTTGTGGCATTAGTTTGGAATTTTCTGTTCAAGTAAAATCAAAAACGTTAGTGGTTGAGTGGGAGTCATGATCATAACCCATTTTAAATGTTAGGTTAAATGGGCACAAGTCCCAACAGACACACTCCTAAATTTACATATGAGCAAAGCCAAAAGTTATAGCCAAAAGGGTGTGTGGGATGGTTGGACTGCATTATAATGCCACATAAATATTTCCACATAAATATGTTGGTTATGTCGGCACATGGAAACCATTCTACCATTCTATTCAGAACATAAACAACACGTGTGATGGTGTTACATGGTGATTAAACATATTCCCATTTTTTAAAAAAGTTTACAGATTCTGTTACAAACAAATACATTATTCTGTTTCAATCATTTCAGTTTATAGAAATTATTGATTACACCAAATATAAACTGTAAAATAATGATAATTGTTTGTTGTTTGTATGTCTATACTGATATATTTGTATGCATTTCTGCTTTGTCCCTCTTTACATGCAGCAGGTGCCCATAAAACAGACCATGAGCAAATCTATGTGCAGAGATGTCTTCTGGAAATGCCTCTTGCTCTCCATGCTGATGTATGGATGTATGGGAGCCATGGTGTGGTGCCATGTTACCAAGGTGACCCGACTGAGTTTTGACAGTGCCTACAAAGGGAAGTCGATGGTGTATCATGACAGTCCCTGCTCTGATGGCTACATTTATATCCCCTTAGCATTTCTAATCATGCTCTATGTGGTATACCTGGTAGAGTGCTGGCACTGCCATGCAAGGAACGAGCTCCAGTACAAGGTAGATGTTGAGGGAATCTATGAACGGGTGCAAAAAATGCAACAGGCCAAACCTTGTATCTGGTGGAAAGCCATTAGTTACCACTACGTGCGGCGAACACGACAAGTAACCCGGTACCGTAATGGAGATGCCTACACGACCACTCAAGTTTATCATGAAAGGGTGAACACACATGTTGCTGAAGCTGAATTTGACTATGGAAATTGTGGTGTGAAAGATGTTTCCAAGCAACTCATGGGTCTCGATAAGGCAGCTATTACTAAACTGAGGTTCACAAAATGTTTTAGTTTTGCTAATGTTGAATCTGAGAACTCCTATCTAACACAGCGGGCGAGGTTCTTCACTGACAATGAGGGACTTGATGATTACATGGAAGCTCGGGAAGGAATGCACCTGAAGAATGTAGACTTTAAGGAGTACATGGTTGCATTCACAAACCCGGACAACCAACCCTGGTACATCTCAAACTATGTCTTCTGGACAGCTGCATTCCTCATGTTCTCTTGGCCTTTGAGGGTGCTAACAGAGTACCGCACTGCATATGCTCATTACCGTGTTGAGAAACTCTTTGGGACAGACTACATCCCAGTAACACCATGTGAGGAGCATCCATACTGCAGACGCATACCTAGAGTTAACACCATTGATAGCACAGAACTAGAATGGCACATCCGTTCCAACCAGCAACTGGTACCTAGCTACTCAGAAGCAGGTCTTATGGATCTCGCACAGCGTCCTGGAGGTTTCAGACAGAACTGTGAGCGCTGCCACCGTGCCATCAGCAGCTCCTCAGTTTTCTCTCGCAGTGCTTTAAGCATCTGCAATGGCAGCCCTCGCCTTCCCTTCAGTGGAAGCAGGTTCTCGTTGGGACGTCTTTATGGTTCACGCCGCAGCTGCTTCTGGAGGAGCGGCAGCCTGGATGAACCTGAGAGCCCAAGTGAAAACACCCGATGTCTGTCTGGACACATAACAACTACAGAGGATGACCCGCCAGCCTACCAAGATGCACTCTGTTTCCCTGTCCTTATTGTCCATTGCAGCGAGAGCTGCCCCAACCACCGGTCTTTTCACCGCAATGGCTCATGTGTAGAGACTTCCTTATGAGATTCTGTAAGTCAATGGATGTTGGTGGAAACTAAAATTATTTAAACTGAACAGATCCTGTCACTTGGAATGTCATAATGTAAGCAGTATTTACAGTCCAGTGCTTGTTATGCAAATGGTGCTTTGCTTTAAGACAGGCTCCACTTATTTTAAAAATAAAAATAGGGCTGGTCTGATGTAAATAGATTAATTTGAAAAGTGCTGTTACGGGAACTATTTGTAAGGTTACGTATGTAGCTGTGGTTGCTAAGGAACTGGACTATTAACCAGGAACGGTAAAGGCTCAAGCACCACCACTAAGTTGACACTGCTAGGCCAATGGTCACGGTTCTGTAGTTGATGTTCTGATTGTATCTAGCTTCGGATTGTTTTGCTGTATAGTTACAAAGTCAAGTTGTCATAGATCTAGTCAAAATGGATCCAAATGCAACAAAATCCAAATATTCATGAATACATTAAAACACAAAGGAATTGGAACCATCATTCTATTGCTTAACTTAAAAAAAGTTTTTAAGCAGCTTTGCCTCCTTTAAACACGAATCTTGCTGCAAGTTCACAAATTAAACAACACAGACCAAACCCCCCAAAGCTGGTATCATACTTATGTCATAAACTTCCACATTTAGTTTATTATTTTTTTATTTCATGTTAGAATTAGTTTTGACCTTACCCTACAGCCCACATTTACATTTATACACATGCTGCACATTTTCTAAAACTCAACAATAAGTGGAATGCATTGGGGTCTTATAGGGTGTTTTCATTACTAAGGTAATGAAACTGTTACAGCACCGTATGTTCACATCACATTTACAGTGATAATCAAACATTATTGTACTTGTCTTTTGTTAGATTTAATTATTTACTTGCTGATATTTCTTTGTCTTAAATAAATTCATAAGTCTAATGGAAAACCAGGATTACACAGCAAAAAAGAAAAGCAGTAGTTCAGAGTGCTTTTGTTTAGATGTATTTTAAAACATCATTTTGCATTTGAATGGGCTGACCTGTGTTTAACAAGAATGTTGTATCTTGTAAGTAAAATAGATGTACAGTATATCAAAGAACATTTATGGATTACACTGGTGTAAGACCATATGATGTACACAAGACATGTATCTGTTGTGTGTAATTTTTATGTCATGTAATTGATATTATGGCATGGTATGATATTACAAACAAACAGTATATTATTGCTCTGTATACTCCAGTACCTAGAGTGACAAAATATTCTACATTTCAGGCTATGCAACACTTAACTGTAAATACAACTACAACTAGAATGTATGACTGTTGTATCTTTTCTAAATGATTGTATGTAACAGAATTTTCCATAAACAACATTTTGGATGAGAACTTATATGAGATACAAGGACTTGGACTTGGGGTGGTATGGTGCTGCAGTGGATTGTGCTTGTGGAGTTTGCATGTTCTCCCTGTATCCTTGTAGTTTTCCCTGGGTGCTTTTTTCACAAGTCCAAAGACATGCAGTAAGGCCAATTAAAGCTACTACATATTGTGTGTGTACTTGATTATGTGTGTGTTGGCCATGAAAGACACAGTTTTTTTGCCCAATGATTGAACCCACTGCAACACTGACCAGTATAAAACAGGGACAATGAACGCATAAATGAAATGATCAAAAGAGACACTTCTAACTTTTTTTTTGTCTCTTCAAGTATTAAAAACGTTGTCCACTTTTAACTGAAAACACTGGGCTCTAGCACTGCCACTCGATTGACATTAAGCATTATTAACAAAGTCCAATAATATATATTTTCACTTTTTTGTGTCAATATACTGTATCACAAATCTACTGATTTGAGAATACACACAATGTTGCCTTTATGTAGCACAAACACAATAATTTTACAGGACAACATAAGCAACTCAATAAATTGTGTAAAACATAAGATGTGTGATTTTGTTAATGTAAATGTACAAAGTTTACACGGAAATCATGAACCTGGAAAGGGGCATTAAGCTGAAACTAACAGACAATGTCTTCTGAACATCCTATTTGTAAATATTGTCTAGGTGAAAAGTTGAAAACAGTACAAATATAACTAAAATTGCTAAGTCGTTCATAATTCAATATACCATTCATTAATAGGAATCAGAGTTTATCTGTTATAATGTGGTTTAGCTATATTCTTTTCTATTACCACTAGATAAAAACATGTTTGTGAAATTTATAGATTAAATTAGATTTAGATGATGGCTCATGCAAGCACCTTCATCTTCTATAAAATGAGTTTTTACTTTGTTTAACCCTATAGTAAACTTTCAACACTAATAAACTAATATTAATAAACGTCAACAATTTCAATAAACAGATAAACAGATAAACAGAGTCAACAGAGTTCAATGTCTGAACTTTTTTTCAGGTCTCTTCACAGATGCTTGTGATCAGTAACCTGTTTTCACCAGCAGTGGGCAGTGTGAGCTATATTTTTAAATTGATACTAATCGGAAGGTTACTGGTTCAAGCCCCACAACTGCTATACCACGGTTAGGCTCTTGAGCAATTCCCTTAATCTTGTATACTTGTGTAAAGAATCACAATTTTGCCAGATCTGCTACTTAAAAGATAATTCAACAACATGTTTGTGGGTATTTGGTTATTTTTCAAGATTTACATGAAAGGAACTTTATCAAACACTATTGTGAAAATAGTTAGACAGGCCTAGTGTTTTGAGTAAAACAATATTGATAACCAAATCAAAATAACGTCACAAAAATAGGAATCAAGTGGTGAAATAACTATCTAATTCTTTATCTAACAATGCAAGAATTTTGAATGAAATGTAATATTTATATTTAAATACAGTTATTGTTTCTTATTTTTATTTTGATGTACTGTGTTTTGCTTGGTATGCAATATGTATAAATTTATTGATTAAAAGTCAAAGGATTGTAACTTAACATAACCTCCAACAGATGGCGATGTACACTCAGAAATAATCAGTTAAAAAAATTTTTTTAATGATAACAATAAATGTCCATATATAAAGATAGTATATACAAAATATTTCAATCATTGTTCAGGCTTAGCTAGCTGATAACTAGAGCAGGTACAACCTCAGTGGTTCCGTAGAGCTAAAACCAATGAACGTTTGGATCAAAAGTTATTGACCTCGTTTTCCTGACCAGTAAGTGGTGTGCATCAGATCATGTACAACTTTCATTACACATGTTAGCCTGAGATCACTGAGCTGTGTGAATTATCCATGCCTGCTGCACAGCTTTTCTCTGCTGAGGGAACAGTCAATGCTGAGATAAAACAAAAGAAAACAAAAAAAACATGATAAAAACTATGTATCTTCTTACCATGTCACTTCAGAGTCACACAAATCTTATTTTTTTCATTTATATTCCACAAATGAAAGAAAAGTTAAAGTTTTCAACAAAATGCAACATTTGCGTAATCTGCTGTAACAAACGAAGACCCACACATACACCAAAACATGCCAAAGTTCTCTACAAACAGGTCACTGGCAGAATTAAACCCCAAGTCTCAGATACTGTGATGCTGTACATTTCATGTCTGCTGTACAAACATGCTGCCCCCAAAGAGCCACATTTTTTACAGTTATAATATAATTTGTCATAGTGGCCCTTCAATCCTTGTTAGTAATTTTGATTGACTGTTAAACATTCTGGAGGAATTCTGATCAGAAGCCATTATACTTGCATGCAATGAAATGTAGTTTGACACTTGGCAAATAGTTACATAATTATATGGATATTTACACAGGATAAAACTAGCATGTTTCATACTTCAATGACTTTGCCATTGACACATTGTTGTGCTGCTGCCTAGTTTTAAAGCAATTTTCTATAAAGTTAGATTTGTTCTGCAACCATGCACACCATCTGCTTTGGCACCATATAAATCCAAGAGAGTATTTAACTGCTCCTGGCTCATGCTATAATGGAACAAAAAGAAAATTGGGAACCTGACAGAAATGAAACACTGGCAGTTTGTTAGAACAAGATGAATAAAAGGAGACTTTAAATTCCACAATAACAACTTTAAGAATTAGAATTTGAGCAAGGCCTTTAACCCCCAATTGCTCAGACTGTATACTGTAACTATCATGTCTCTTTTGATAAAGGAATCAGCTTAATGCTGAAAATGTAAATGTTAAAAGGATTTAAGGGCAAAACTTAGAAATTATATTAAAACTTTCAGATTAGTAATATCTCTGGATGCCAAGTATGTACTGATGCCATTTATTGATGTTGGCAGTGAAGTGCTCTACTTTGGAGATTGAGAGGAAAAATTGAGATATGGGGTGACTTAATAAGTGTGTTTTTAAATATATTTCATAATGATATGATACAACTGATTTTATTAAATATTCATTAAAACACACTTTGACTAAATTGACTGGGCTCGGGTCACACAAGGGTCACACAAGAACCAGTCGATGATGTAGTCAGAATCCGGAACTAGAGAGGCAACTGGGTATTTTATTTCTTAAAATCAGGTGCAAAAAGTATCTTAGATATTGACATATTTCATGTTTTCAATAGGCAGCACGGTGGCTTAGTGGGTAGCACTGTCGCCTCACAGCGAGAAGGTCCTGGGTTCGATCCCCGGGTGGGGAAATCTAGGTCCTTTCTGTGCGGAGTTTGCATGTTCTCCCCGTGTCTGCGTGGGTTTCCTCCGGGGACTCCGGTTTCCTCCCACAATCCAAAGACATGCTTCCAGGTTGATTGGAGACACTGAATTGTCCCGAAGGTACCTGTGATGGACTGGCGCCCCATCCAGTATGTTACCTTGTGCCTTGCGCCCAATGAAGAGCTGGGATAGCTGGGATGAATGAATGAATGTTTTCAATAATTACATCACATTTAAAATGTGGCTTGCTGCATGTTTCCCTCATCATCAGACAAACTGATTACAGACCAACTGGATTAGCATTTGGGAAAAATTGTGGCTTAACACAAAATTTTAGCCCAACTATAAAGTATAGTTAAGGGATTAAATGGTTTGGGTTTAATGTTTTGTCAGGGACACCCATACTCACCAGAGAGTGCTGATGCTAGACGTGCCTGTCTGATGTCAACATCTGTCTATTCATGTAGCAAAGCCATTTATAGATGTTGGCACTAAGGTGTTTCCCTTTATTTGGGGAGTGAGAAGAAAAAGGAAAGAGATGGAGCAGTAAGTGAGACATTACACAATAATATGATATAATTGATTTATTTAGAAAAAACAATACATTGATACCTTTTAACGTAACATTCATCACAAGCATAAAGTTTTTTTTCAAAGACAGTCATGCTAATTTTAACATTACAATACTATTTTGCTTTTTGAGTATAATCATAAGCATAATCAGAGAGTACAGATGATACAAATGCATGTCTGCAGTCAATATGTACAATGTCTAATAATATAATTATTTATCATAATATTAACCACAAAGGTCTCATGTAGACTTGCATAGCAAAACTGAACCAAAAGGTGTCCTAATTCTCAAAACAATTAGTTGTTTTTAAGAAAGAAAGATAACGGACCCAAACATTGCTGCGGATGGCATATTCAAAGCATTCAAAGTATGCTAGCATTAATTGTATCTATATTTTTATTTGCAATGGTTATTTTATGTTTATTTGCATTTGTATTGCTGTATTTCAAATTGAACCTTATAATTATAATATCTAAAAAGCTAGCTTTGATTATGTCTCTGTTCTGTGTAAAGTAAAAGCTTTTTTCAGCACTTTCTTCAGTCAAGTGCTGATGTAATAACACTACACCATTAAGCTTAGAAGCTGACTAATTTTAGGGGTTTCATTTAAAAAAGTAGCTTAAATAATATGCCTGCAGCATCATAAAGAGAAGTCATACCAGTCAATGCATCATTCTATTGTAGCATATACATATTTGCTGATTTGTTGTATCAGATTCAAAAAGCAGGTTGGCTTTTCAAGGCCAAACTCCATGGCAGATGTGGGGTATCCGTTTATAACTTGAGAAAATCTGCTGCGTTGGACAAATGGTAAGCCAGGTCAGAGGATGAGGAGATGTCCTGTGTCCTGGTCAGCGCTCCTGCAAACAGAAGTGCAGCTCAAAGCTTTCTAGCAAGATTAATGAACATCGATACTTACCAAACTCACAAAAAACTGCAACCTACAAACGTTCCTGTTTTTAACAACTGCAGAACCTAGAAAAAAACATTTAAAGAAAACTAACTGTACAGGCTACATCTGGTCAAAACTCAAAACCCACAGCGGAACACCATGCAGATGTTCAAGAAAAAATCATATAAATACAGCATTATTGAAATAAATTGCTTAACATAAAGTTATTTCTGCATTTCTTCTCCATCAGCGCTGTTAAATGCTTACAGGAAGACTGAAGCATAAAAACATACTTTTCAGTGGCCGCTTGGCTGAGGTTTATATAAATGTGGCAGCACACAGCTCTCTATAATGTGTCTGTAAGCTGCAGCTGTCCATTTCTTGTAAGTACCCAATCCGAATTATAAAAGCAGACTCGAATTATTCATATTCTGCACCACTTATGAATTGGCACTATGCTTTTGGTGCGCTTTGCTTTTCTTTGTCCAGAAATTCTATCAAGACATTTTGTAGCCTGGTAATGAGTGTTGAGTCAAGCACATTTACACTGTTGGGTCATTATTATTATTTTTTACCACCAGCTCATTTCCAGCATAGCTGCCATGTGCAGCATGAACAGCAACTAGATGGGCTGTTAATGATTTAGTACAGTCCTGGGAGGTTGTTACATTTATCTGGAGCCATGCTGACTGCAACACATCTAACAGTTGCTGGAGAAATCTTGGGGGTGGATCCCCAGAGTTGGTCCCACACATGCTCAATTGGGTTTCGGTCTGGGGAGTCCAAAGTAGTACTTGGAATTCTTGGTGCTCTTTTAACAAGTGTGGTACATTTCTAGACATGTGACAAGTCTCAGTGAATTGCTGGAAGATCCCATCAGCATGTTTGGGTGTACATGTGAATTGACTAGATTCAATGGTGGGATCCTGTTACAGTTCAAATTAAGTCAATTTGCTCTTTGAAACAGGCAGTTCAACAATCAAGATACATTTTATGCACCTGTTAGAAATGTTCCTGGCTTGAACCACTATACACAGTAAATACAAGTGTACAACCATGTATAAATATCTTCTGATTTTGTCCTGTCTTTTATTACTTCTGCCTAGAAGATTTAAATATGCAGTCATGCTTGTATTTTTGAACTGGTGTTTAGTTAAACTAGAGGATGTTAATGTTAACTATGAAAGCATTTTTGTAAGTCGCTCTGGATGAGTCTGCTAATTGCCGAAAACTGGAGAGAACACTTTCCCTTTATTTCATATTCTGGCACATTATAGTATTTGGATAAAGACGTGAATAAAATCATTAACCCGGATCTGAGGTCTAAGAAGAAATGCTGCAGATTGTTTTCTGTGGTGCTGTGTGCACTCTGACAGCCACAAACACTTTGAACTTGGTAATGAATGTTAATCACAAATTTCGCTTTTCCCTAAAGTAATGATCTGGTGGGGTCATTATCACAGAAAATATACATCACTGCTTAGCTTTCAGTTTGAGAAGGGTGTAAACAACTTAACAAGCTCAGAAACTTGGTTTTAAAATAGTAACTTCCACTTGGATGTTTCATTTCAATTAAACTAAATGTCAAATTAGCGTTCACAGCTCACATTCATGCAAGTGCCATATCAGCCTTTAAACTTTACATTTACTTATTCCCAATTTGAAGGAATTAGGATGCTATGAGCAATTTGAGGATGCTACGGTTTTCAGAGATAGGATTGTTGCCAATTAATTAGCAGGCTGGCTGCAGTCTTCTTCTACTTAACAGTTAGTCAGGCTGCTCACCTCCAGCCTTGCTAAAATATGGCAAATTAGTCTTTTTTTTTTGCTTGCCCATCATAACTGACCATGGTTGAGTGAAAGCCATACGTCCTTTGATAGATAGGCACATTGCCTCAGTCATGTGCCCACTTATTCCAGACTTCAGTTCCGTAACTGATCAAAATCAAATTGTGATTAAAAATTGTGATTGTCATATTATTTTATATAAGGGCATTGACAGCTGCTTAGACATATGCTCAAACATGAATGTCCAATAAGGTAGGCTGCCTGAAAGACCTTAGCCATAAAAGGTGCACTTTTAGTCCATGCCCCAAATGAGGATAAAAATGAAACTTTTCTATTTAATAAATTTTATAGACATTATTAACATATCTATCTAATCCATTAGGTACAGATATCATAAGAGTGTTATTTTAAAAAAGGGCAGCAAGTTGTGTAGTGCCGGTCGTAGTCAAGTGGATAGGGACTGACAATATGAAGGTCAAACTTCACCACTGCTAGGTTGCTGCTGTTGGGCCCTTGAGCAAGGCCCTTAACCCTCATTGCTCAGACTGTATACTGTAACTACTCTAAGTCGCTTTGGATAAAGGCATCTGCTAAATGCTGAAAATGTAAATGATATCATGAACCAGCCAAACACAATTCTCATGTTATGTGTCAGGTCAAAGTGACCCATTTTCAGGTTTCTAAATCCACAATCTATGTGATCCAAAGAATAAAAACACTAGTTGTTCATTTAAATGTTTAGTAAATGAGTAAGTAAGGAGAATTTTTTGGTTTCTCACTCTTTTTGCTCGAATTGACCCGAAAACATAATTGTTGTTGTGGAATGAACATAACAGGAGGACATGAACACAATTAACAGTTCCTGTATTATTGTTCTGTATTAGTATCTGACCTGTGCTTGTCCTACTTTTAGTCACTGGGTAATTTAAATTGGGTCTTTCTACACTAGCCAAATTTTAGACTAAGACTTTTCCTTAAAAGTGTAATTTTCTCAGAATTTTCTTTTCCTTACCAGATCGGGAATTGCAATATATAATACAATGCAATTGTTTATGAAGGGAGACACATGTGTACATTGTTTGTACTGTACATGTATTTGAAATATTTCATCAGAGATAATTACGTAATTTGTCCATCAGTTATATTATTTCATCTGGAATTATTTGTAAGACAAAAAAATTGTTCTGAATAATTGGCATATTATTGTATAAATGAATATTAATAACGTAAAATGCAGTAATACATCCCTATGATTTAAGGTCTTTGCCTGACATTTTGATTTATACTGTATTCATATTTTGTGAAAATAAACAAGTTTTAATGAACCAATTTTAATGTCACAAGGCGCAGTACTATTATATATCTTTTCCTATTAATTATACTTTCTGTCAGGCTCTTTAACCAGCACTGCCCCCAACAGTGTCATTACAGCAATTTAAATGTTTTTATATTTGCACTTATTTAATACCTTATGTGCAATACCTTATAAAAACAGTGCAACCTTTTAAAACTTGTTTGCAATACCGGTAAGTGAAAATGTGTTTTTCTATTTTTTATTACTTGTTTATAGTTTTTATATTTCTATTTTTTTTAATATACCTATAAATACTTTTTATTTCTCTTCCTTAAAATTGCTGCAACATTGCAAATCCCCCACCCCCCACCCAGTGGGATGATAAATGCTTCAGCACTTAGTAGCTCAAACTTTTTTTAATACAAGTTTGCCAATTGTATGATTCTCCTCTCCATGATGTGCCATACATTTTAACATTAGACTGGACTGCAGGCAGGTCACTCCAACATGCTAAATCTATGTATACCAAATCACTCTGTTGTAGTACTTGCACAATGTGGCAAAAAACCTTCCTCATTTTCCTGAATAAAGACATTTAGAGAGAGATTCTGCATGACTGTATGTCACTCTAAAATCCCAACATTTGCCTCAACGTCAAGGGTACCTTCACACTTATGCAGGCTATAACAAGGGCACCAATGCAACCCCATGTAAGAAAAACAGGTTATGTAATGGGAGTCTAGATTGTATTTATAGAAAAACACACAAAACCACCATCAGCAAACATGGTATAATAACAAAAGCACAACATATATAGTTGCATTTAGATATATTCAACCCCCTCAACGTCAAAAGACATAGTATAGTATGTCAACGAAACATAATGAGAATAAATGACAAATTACCTAATTAGCTAACATATATTATTCATTCTTGCATGTGCATTATTATTCAACCCCCATCTGCTTTGTGGAAAATAATGTAGCTTTTATAACTTCTAAGAAACCATTTCTGTAAGTTCTTCAATTGTAATCTTTACCCATTCTTCACATGCAAAACCCTCTAACACAGTGATTATGTTTAATGGCTTCTGTGAAAACCCCAAAAATCTTAGCAGGGTTGAATATTACTGATTGCAACTGTAGATATGGTAATATATAATAATGCCACAATCTGAATTATAGGTTTAGCATAGTTTTACATCAGGTGCCCTTCCTGACTTAACTGTCTCTATTAATTTGGGCTTGGGACCGGCACTACAATGTACATGTTTAAGCAGTTTAGTGGATGGGTACCTAAAGGACCATTCAGGCTCTCCAATTAAGCTGACTGCAGGTTTTTGGACTGTAGGAGGGAACCCACACAGACATGAAAACATGCAAACACCACACAAAAAGGACCTGGACCGCCCAGCCTGGTGATCGAACCCAGGAACTTCTTGTTGTGAGGTGACAGTGTCACTGTGTCATTTGTAAATATGTAAATGGAGACCTTTCCGATTTTAATACGGGACAGCCATAGCCTTGTGGTCAGTGTACAGGACTGTTAATCTGAAGGTGATTGCTTCAAACCTCATTGCTCAGGCTTCATACTGTAACTGTATTGTAAGTCACTTTGGAAAAAGGCATCTAAATGCTAAAAATGTAATACAGAACTATATTTCTGACATCGATTTTAAACAGCTGGACTAGACCTTCAGTTTTCCAGATTTCCATTAGATCTGAAATCTTTTAAATGGAGGTCTGTTAAATTGATGTTTCTCTTTAACAGCAACAATAATAACAATACTAATAGTAGTAGTAGTAGTAGTAGTAGTAGTAGTAGTAGTAGTAGCACAGTGATAGAAATGATAAATTGTTAATGCTGAATGTAATTGATATAAATACTAAACCAACATTTTTAGAAATCACTGTAAATAAGAACTACTAGAAAATGCTATGAATTGTGAAACAAGCAAAAGCCAAGTGAGAACAGATGGGAAAGTGTAGTGCCTTGCTACAAATCCATGAAGTGGAAGGCTATTTGTAGTGCTGACCTCTGAGGTGATGATTCCCCTATAGTGGTGATGAGCGCTAGGCATATTAGGACTCAGGGTTTGGTACACCCAATACCAAGACAGATTGTTGCTTCTACACTTAGATCTGATAACAGGCTGGATGGTTATTTCCATCTTTCCCAGATACAAGCTGAAACCTGGCACAGCACAAGTTTCTACTAAAATGAGCTTGAGCCCAGACGATGTAACAAAGGACAGTGAGCCTGTGGTCACTCTTCGGTTCCCTAGTAAGAATGCTTTTAAAATATGTGGATGGTGTATGAATTGAGAAAGAGATCCCACTGTGCCTTCACATTTCATTTCATTATAAATGCATTATGTAAAACATTCCTTTAAAGATTTGAATTTAAATTTTGTTGACAGTTTGTTTACTTGCACTGTCACATCGATGCCCTGATCATGTACGATCTTAAACTGCCTGCATATTCGGCTCCCTCTTTTTTCAAACACGTGTATTTTCATTGATTCCATCCTGATCAGCAGGGGTGCCCATACATCTGTGAGAGAAAAAATAGATTTACACATTTCTCCCTCTACAGTGCATAATATCATAAAACAATTCAAGAGGAGGAAGTTCAGTGAATAAAGGCAAAGGGTGTAAGCTTGAGGTGGTCTTCCATAACCAGACAAAAATTACTTAATTAGAATTTTTCTGACATGTAAATATAACTCATATTTAAATTGTATAACAAAATCTGTCCAGTGACCTTGGCTTATTATTGATTCATGTTCTAAATCTAAGCAAATACTAGAGTTTGATTATATTACCTTAAACTTCATTAAATCATTGTGCTTGACTCGTGATAATACATGCTGATGTAGTTCATAGAAAAGGCCCAAATGACTAATAACGAATAAGAATTGCTTTGTGAATAAACAGGCTCTGAAAAGACCAGGTATGATAAAAGAGAAAGAGGGCATCTATCAGCAAGATGGATGGATACCAGGGAAAATGAGTGAGCCATTAATGAAGTCTGAAGACCCAAACAGAAGACAGAATGTTCTAGAGACACACTTTCCATATGGTCGCCGGGAATCAGAATAAACTTGACTGCACTCAATAATGAAGTTGCTTTTGAAAACATATTTTATTCACATATTAATATGTAAAGCAATGGCTTGCTGTGCTTCACCTGCCATATTAATCAGCATGGGGCACAGATTAAAGCATCATGCCCAACTGGCAGGTCACACTGGCCAAGCGGGGAGCACTAAGGTGCAGATTATTGACAGTGCTGGTTCGTTATTCCTTATTAGTTTTTGTTGCTCATTAAGCTTTGCAGCAAGAGGCTCTAAATATTGGCGTTTTTCCTTCTTTATTTCATCTTTTTTGAAATGTAAATCAGTAATAAATCTACATTTGTTAGCAAAACAATTATTTCAAAAAATTGTGTATCTAACAAAATGTCCAGACTTTTCTTTTAATGCAGTTTGTACTTTAGAACATTGCCATTGTCGGGGTCATTGTGTGTCCATTGCCAGTATTAAACATTCTGCTCCAAACCATAGAAAGAGCCTGGGCAACACATGATGGAGCAGTCATCAGCTCAACTAAAAGGTAATGGCATTAAAATGGATAAAAGCTGGGAAAATGCATCGCAAAGGAAGAAATGTATAATAAATAAAGTTTTAAAAGAGCAGAAGAGCATGTATATTATACCACATTCTTATCAGAATTTATGGTAAATTAAAGAAACATTTTAAATGTCACTGAGCTCACTTTCTGGTTTTATTGTCTCGCTGCATGATGTCATGGATCAGCTGGCATTTGATCTATCAGAAAAATTTTCTACAAAACTGGAAAATAAAGTAGGTTTGTTTTTGTTTTTTTGTTTTTTGGGGGGGTGGCTAAACTGAAAGACAGGAAACTTCACTAAGATATCACAAAGAAATTGATGGCACTGTTGTTTTAGAATGTGTATTTTTTAAATATAGGTAAGAGAATTAAAACATATTTTGTTATATTTCATAAAACCCAACCTGAGCATCAAAATTACCTTAAAGTCATAAATGTTTGTGCCATCCATAGGTGACAAAAAGAACAGTAGCATAAATGATTTCAAGACAAATTATTGGGTGTCATTGGTTGGGGACTGGTGGTGACCTCTAGAGACAACCAGTAACATTTTGTGGACATTTGTGTGGGTAGGTTTGGCTCCGCCCTCCCATTGTTCGGTTTCCCGCCTGTTTTCTCCTCCTTTCACCTGTGCCTTATTTCCTGTTTGTCATGTGACTAATTATCCTGTGTATTTAAGGTTGGCATTCATGGGAGCTCTTGTTGAATCTCTAATGCCATGTCTCTTCTCATGTGCTGTGGTTTTCCTCTTAAACAGTTCTTGCTGTTGAAATATTCTTTCTTGTTTTTGTTTAATGATGAACTTCAAGTTTTGATTTCAGATTAGCTCTTTGTTTTACTTTCATTTTGATAATAACTCAAGAGGTTTTCTTTGTCTCCAACTGAGTTTCTACAGTTGGGTCAATCATTAGTTCACTAATGCCCAGGGTACAGTTTTACCCTCGGTTCTGACTTTGGGTCCAGTGTTATAACAGTTAAAGCAGAAAAATGTTCTCCAATTACCAAATTTCTTACTAAATTGGTCATTAACATGAGTTGAGTCAGGCTTGTTGGAAACAGTCTAACCATGCTACGGTGGCAACCCTACACCTGTACAAGATGCAAGACTGGAACAATAGAAAACATCTCAAACAAAACAAATTTAATAACAAATTTATAAGATTGAAAAGATAACAGAAACAATTTGTTCGTGATATTGCTCACACTATGCCTTCTGTTTATTTTATACCGATTTTGTACACTTATTATTACAAATATTAGGGTTAATTGGCTTATAATTAAAAAGGAACTGCGTCATTATGAATGTTGTTTTGCATTAGCTAAAAGTGCCAGAAAATAGAAATGTATAAACTATTTCATTGACCTTGTTGTCTAAATAACAAAACCTCTCAATCACATTTAAGAGATAGATGTAATTAAAAATGTTGCGACATCGACATTCTTTGCTCTAATTAGTGCCAGAAGCAAAGAGGCATAGTGTGCATTTCCAAAGCTCAATCAGGTTTAAGCACTGGAATAATTTTATTATTAGTTATAAGATAATCATTATTACCTACAATCCGATTCTTTTTTAAATTCCTGTATTTTGGCTTAAATAGAATCTTGAAGCTATTTTCTAATTCAGTTGAAGAAAATATGCAACTGCAAAATTAGCATAATGTGCGTTTATTTACATAAAAATATATGCAGAATGAAAACACCATATATCATTTAAAATTCTTTTAAAATGATACTCGGTGCATCTCTCTCATGGCTTTATCCAGCTTTCCTGGATGCTCCTGTTAGGCAATGCAGTTGCTATGGTGATGCTTGAGTCTGCCCACTTTTCTCTTTGCTTCTTGGATGGCATTCTGCTTCACTAATCCAGTACCAGCATGAGTGCATTCTGTCAAAACCACGTAAAAGATGCTTAGTACAGAACAACTGCGCGAACCTCTTCTGGTTTAGACGTTCCTGCAGAAATGTGCCAGTCTTGCAAAACAATGCTGCTGTTTTCTTTCTTCGTTTGAAAGATCAATATCATTTCTCAGGTTGTTTAAAAAAAACATGATGAAATGCCAGACACATTCATCAGAAAAATGATGGTATTTGGGTGATGCAACCCAGAGTATTCAGGTAGATTTCATTTAAAATCTGTTGGTGCACTGATGATTTTCAGAACTCCTGTGCTGTTAGATAGCCATCTTAAATTGGTTGACCAATGCAGGCCAGTAAAGTGACTATCAAACCCAAACTTTCAATCGCCATTGCATTTTTGAGTTCAAAATGATTGTGTAATGGTTTAACTCCTCAGTTACTTGATGTTTTGAACCCATGTTGAACCCATAAATCAGAATCAGCTTCATTTGCCAAAATCTATCTGCTGTGACAAAAAGGTTGCAGGAGGCAATAACTGCTGTGGAGAACTAGTAAAATACCTGGTGGTTTAAGCTTTTTGTTCCCAAAACCCAGGTCATTTGCTTCTCAACAAGACAAGGCAGGAGTACTTAGTCTTAAAGTGTAAGAGCAGGCTCTTGAACACATGAAGGTAGTCAGGTTTCTTGGTATGTGGATGGACTTGAAGTTGTCCTGGTAACAGAACATTGGGAAGACTGATAAATGTTAAAAAGGCCTTAATGTCCTTAAGTGCCTGGCGGGGTGTAATGGGGGAACTAACTGTTCTTCTTTCTTGAGAATTATTGCGATCTAATAAGATCAGTCTTGACTACGGTTGTATTGCCTACAGATCGGCTGCTGTTACAAACTTAAAAACCCTCAATGTAATCCAAGTGCTGAGAGACTGTTGTGGTGCAGTCGAATCCTCGCCAGTGGCTTTACTGCAGGTTGAAGCAGGGGAAATGCTATGGCATTTGTGCACATTGGCACCATTTGCTGTGTATTGGACTAACTTAAAGGGGCACACATTGAGAACCATCCAACCAACAGCAGCCGTTTGAATGATTGCAGTGATCATGTCCTTCTAGAAGTTTTGGGTACTTCAGGAAGTTTAATGGTATTTGAAGAAAAACTGTTATTATGTCTGTTTGGTTTTGTGTTTTTGGCTCTGTATCACCTACCAGAGGGAGAAGTTTATATCCAGGCTATGAGGAATCAGTGATTGCTTTTTCTGTCAGATTTCTGTCCACCACTCTTTGGCAGTGTCATGTTTTTTGGCTAAAATAAACCAAACTGTTATAGATGTGCAAAGGGCCGATTCAATAACTGCAGTGTAAAATTGTTTAACAGCTCCTGTGGCAGACCATGATTCCTCAGTTACACAAAGTAGTACATCGCCCATCAATTTGCAAACTTGTCTCCATCCTGAATTAGTCCAATGATTGTAGGATCATCTGCAAACATTACAAGTTTTACTGTTGAGTCTGTAGAGGTGAGGATTAGTGTGGATAGAGAAAAACAGTGAAGATAGGACACAGTCTCTCTGGTTTACTTGGCCTTTAGTTTCAAAATGAAAAATAATTAAACAAATAAACAATGACAAAAAATGTGATTACCATAAATTTGTGCAGGATTTTCTGCACGCACACTAGTGCAGAGAGTTTAAACTCCCTGGTTCGAGACTCTGTGTTGCAACCTATAGGCTTGGAACCACCCTAGTCACAAAAATTTGGATTTCATTGAAATGCCATCGCTTTAAAATTCCATTTAATTCCATTTTACACTGAATGTGTGTGTGTGTTCTTTTTCCAGATACATTTATCAGACATTTTAGGTCCAGCCACCTCTACACATGTTATTTCATGAAATTATCCGTTCAGCCAATAAATGCTCTACAGCCCAGCACACAGCCACAGGTCAAGAATTTCAGTTAATGTTCACATCAAAGAAAAAATGCAATCTGAGTCACTTTGGTCACTGCATGATTGTTGGCAGAAACTGACTTTCAGAATCTTCTTGGAATGCCACGCACAGCAGCCTCCAGAGGTTACACACGATATTGCAAAGACAGCCAATTACCAGCCCCTCTGCAGGTGGAAATGTCTGGTGGCTTGGAGAGCTTGAGAATAGAATGTGCAGACTGGTTCAAGCTAACAGGAGGACTACAGTAAATATTAAAATCATCATTTACAACCATAGTGAGCAGCAAAGAAAAACATATACACAACATTATTTATAATAACATTATTATTATACACAACTAAATTATTAAAGTAGATTGAATACAACTGCAGAAGACAGCATTTGGTTTTACATCAGATTGTTACTAGAACATTGAGCCTGTCAATTGCATGATAATGCTGAAATCAAGAAAGCCAGTAGAGGAGCGCAGCAGTGTGGTAATTTGCTGGTTGTTAGGTAAATAAGCAAAAGACCTGCAAGCAAAGTTTTCCACTAGATATATCTATAGTGTATATATAGATATATAGAGAGATGTAGTTAAGTCTTGAGATGACAAGAACAGTTGGCTATTCACGGGATGCTCAGGTGTTGGAGCAGTAAAAACACAGGCTGAACACCGGAACTAGGATCTTAAATTCATTGTCTCAGCTTGGCTGAGCACCCACATGAACATCGCCTTTCACTCACAGAGAATAAAAGATCATCGACCAGGGTGTGGCTATTCATTCACATTGATCTGCATGCACACTTAAACTTCAGGTGGAAAAAAGCATATGGCTAGTATCTAGGTGGGAGGGGATTTTTGGGTAAGCTTTGCAGTGTGGGGTGGGCATTGGTGTGCGATTGAACACTGAATCAGGAGAAAATTATATATAAAAGGGGAGAAAATAGTTGGAAAAAAACTAATTCAATGCTTCTA
>JAYDZF010000009.1:14464808-14476142 GCA_034509105.1 Microcambeva barbata
TGTCACAATTAAGGCTATTTTATTTAGTATTGTCTCAGGTAAAACTAGTCTCAAAAGGCTTACTTTTAAAGAGATTTATTCAGCAATAAAAAGTAAATATTTAAATCAATTTAAATATTCTGACTGTGATGTTTTATGTACAACAGCTCAGTGGATTTACAATAAAATGGTTACCATGAATTGCTGTATATCTGCCCTAATTTCCTTATTAGCTCATAATAAGCTAGAAAATACTTGGGAAAATTATAGTATAAAGTCTCAACACCTGGTCATAACTGGCTTACATTTTGGCACTTGTTACATAATCTGTGAATTTGTAATCAGAAGTTATATTATTCAAGCCTAGTCCACATGTTTTACCATGACTAACATACAAATAAAATTCTTTTGGGAATTATGTGGGGAACATCACTAGCTGGATGCCCAAGTCTGTGGGGACAGAACCTCATGGTTGTTTGCCCCTGGTAATTGTCTGTATTATTTCGCAATGGTAGAAATCAAAAGCAAGTCCACATCATTAATGGTATAGTATGTATCGTAAAATACATTTCTTTTCATGCACATAAGTAATTTAATTGTCTGTGGGCAGTGGAATAGAGTTGAAGCTTGTAGAGTGGATGCTACACAGTAATACAGGTCCTGGGTTGCGTTATTACTTCCAGTTATCTCTAGTAAGGGTTTGCTTCAGGTAATTTGTTTTTTATCTTAATTCCCGGCCATGTAACTGGTCGTGTCAATGTGCTTTGGCTGTCACATGAACCACTGCTAATATGTATTTTTCCTGATACCATCATTTCTGTGCAATTGCGGCCTCTGTTGGCTGATCGAGGAACTTGAACTAGGTAATTAGATACGGCTATGTGTGGAGAAAAAAGTAAAGTGCTAAATTCTGCAAAAATTATGGAATATGTATTTTTTTATTTTCCACCATAGTCGACCAATCTGTTTTAAACTAAATGTCGAACCCGTAAATCCAAACTGTTCATAAACGTACAATTGGAACTAAACTTAAGACACAAGATTCACTGTGGAGTGTATTACCTGTTTAAAAAGACGAATACACGCAAAAAAGTGTTAACATGCTTGTTTTACTACTTATTGCTGTGTACGTCTAATCGGTTTAGATAAACGCTGAGTGGGGGCTTCAGCTGCTTCATTCCTCACATTCCCGAGGCATGGCATTCCAGCTGTCTGATGTAACACACCCCTATCCAGTGTGTATCAAAACGCGTCGAAATACACGTACTAAAACGTCGTACTTTACATAATGTCAAAATGAACTCTTAAGATAAATGTTAACATGTTGTGTGTATGAAAAGCGTGCGCCGTGTAATATAAGAATTCAAAGACGAACTTTGAATAAAACAGTAAACATTAAGTCCGCGGAAGGATATGCTTAAAGTGATCTGACCGGAAGTGAGTTTGGGAGCTAGAGCTGGGAGATGTTGGAGTCGATTCTGATTCTGACAGCAGTTCTTCGTGTCGATGGAGTCGATTTTACACACATTTAAACAATTTTAACTTAAACGTGAAAATAATACATAACGGTAGTGACAGTGTCTTGACACAATATTGTATTAATATACTACATTCCATATTACTTGGTGAATTTGGCAATGAATTTAAAATTCATTGAATTTAAAACATAGAAATTAACCACATTGTGCGGGGTGTCCAAAGATGCTGCAAAATACAATCGTGTTTCCTGATTGTTATAAACATATACTCACGACGCAAAAGGCGCTTGGTTGCCACCACGCAGGCGCACACAGGGCACAGGCGTATCTCCGGGCAACGCACAATTATTCATTCACACCAAAGAAAAAAATATTCAAAGTAGCCAGTCCATCGTGTTATACGATTAAATAAGCAAAGTACATTAAGGAAATCTGCGCGAATAGTGGTATAACATACGAACCCCCATACAATGACTGGAGATGGAGATCAAACCCAGGTGTCCAAGGCTTGTTGTGCTGCACATATTTTACAGCCGTGCCTCTAATTTGTAACTTTTAGGCACTTCATCTTGGTATAGACTGCGAATGTTGTACGAACATTTTTCATACTCTCAATTGCGAAAGAGTCTATTGCTCTGGAGTCGACTCCTGATTCCCAAAAGTCGTGAGAATCGATTCTTTTTGGCATCGACTCCTTGCCTTGACTACCAGTGTGACCCGTGAGTCTAACACGCGTGATTCAACACTAACTTTAACAAACTATTTATGTTTGTTAATCTTAGTCCTGAGTGGATGTTAACTTCAGACGTGTCTGTAAATTAAGTGATTATGAGAGGCGAGTTATTAACAAGGTAAGCAACGCTGTTTGTAGCTGCCTTATTCAACAGGAAAAGCGAATCCAACTCTATCCACGCAGAGCTTTAACAGCCATTATGCTAGGCTAACTCCTCTTTAGCTTTTATGAAGCGTAAATCTTTAATACATGTTGTTAATGCATACCACTATAGTTCTTAAAACTGCTTATCCAAAATTTACATTGAATAACTGCCACTGACCGAAACGTGTATTTTCTTTAAAAGTATTCCGTTTTGGTTTGTGCGGTCACTTGTTGCAGCAACCACAGCCAACAACCTGTTGTTTGTAGCATGTACTGTAGAATTTACCTAGGTATATAAATAAACAATTTTTTATAAATTTGCAGTCTTAATGTTTTATATGTAGCTTTATGCTTAGTTTCTTTATGTGTTAGAACAATATCAGATTAAGTAAATAAGCGTCATCACTTTGTAGTTGCTCATTAGGTAAACACCGATTTTTTTGACGACTAACTCTAATAAGTATGATTGTGGTCATTAGTATGACTCTTTAATAAACTTTTAAACAGTGTTTTCACAGTCTTTTATTAAAATGGGTTATTGTTGTGATTTAAGCCACATTTGACAGTTTTAAAGTCAGTAGCCTGTTTGGATATGGATACAGTTGTAGTCATTCTTCTGGTGCAGTTGTTGGGGGGGACTGGTCGACAGCTGTTCACAAATGTTTTGATGAAGGTCAGGGCTCAGAACTGACCATTTCTTGTAACTCTTGTATGGTTGGCAGTATGTGTGGTGTTTTTGCCTCGCTGAAACATTTCTTCTTTCCAATCATAGTTTTCTTAAAGACTTAGTTCTTTTTATCATCTGCACATAAGATTTCAATCTTGAATGGAGTTGATGAGTGAAGTAATTGCCTTTTGAGATTTAGACTAGTTAAACATGATGTCCAATCAGCCTTTACTTATACCCCTTTCACACATGTATGGTAATCTAGAAATGTTCCTGAGTTTTCCTGATATGAATGTCCATTAGTGTGTAAACGGTTGCTCTATATCATAGGTGCCCACAGAAGCTTGTAGCTATTTAAAAAAAAATGATTTTCAGCATTACAGAAGAACTGACTGAAAAATCACACGAATCCCCAACACTTAATCGCCACATTATTCTGATGATTAGTGCTGAATGGTGTCAGTCAGGTTTTTGTACCCTGGGCAGAAGCTGCTGGTGCCGATTCTCAAACAAAGGTGACACTTCATTATTTTTAAGTGGAAAAAGGCTCATTTATGCAAGTAGTTAACCCAGAATTGTTTGGACCAACAAGTCCCAATACTGTCCATGATAGATAAAATTGCAATAAAAAGATCATAGGTTAGCAGATTAGATTTAGGTGGACTTGGGTTTTTAAAATACTTATTGGGAAAAACTGCAAACTAAACAAACAGTGGTCATATCTTCTGTCAATCATATTGACTTGTTTGAACCTGTCTTCCCACAAACACTAGGCAATCGACACATTGATTGCAATCAACGTATTGGGCTTCTGTGATCTATGTGTATTATAATTTCTCTCAATGTGTTTTACTCTTGATTTCCTTCCCCCCCAGAAAATACTGCCTTCTGGAGCCTGGAGCCAACTTTACATTTGGCAATGGCTTAATATTAAACCACAGCTGAGTGTATTATTCTGGCCAAACAGGCATATGTTACTACTGAAACATGCCCTTACCATTCGGATTCAAACTCAAGAGAACAAGAAGATACACTGTATCCAGTAAGAGCTGTCTTGTGACACGCATACAACTGCTTAATGGTGAATTTATTGAATTTACACTTTCTGTGGAGAGCACAGGCCAGGAATGTGTGGAGGCAGTTGCACAGAGGCTCGAGTTACGAGAGGTTAGTATTGTTTTCAGTTTACAACATTCCAACTTGTTTTTGACTTGTTAAAAAGAGACAGTGGTAGAATTATGACATTTTCCTGTCAACACACAGTCCAGAACAGTGTTTTACTGCGTCTAATATGCGTTATTACAAATAGTGATTTAAAACAAGTTTATGCACACCTGTTTGCACTTCATATCCAGCTGCATTTGTTGTTTTGTATAGTAAAACAGGCTTTTCCCTGAATGTTTCTTTGAGTACACAATCTTAATTGTAATGTATTTATTCTGGGTACTGTGGAGTTTGTGGCATCAGGTGGAATCAGCAAATCTTTACCTTAATGTATTCCTTTATTATAACTTGGGTGGATGTAGGTTAATCAGTAATTAACAAAAAGGTCATCATATGAAACACTGTTTTCATTACCTGTTTGTGTTGAGAGTAGAGAGTGCACCCATATGATGTAAAGGATGAACAACATCATTGCTGTTTAAAACAGTGTGTCAGTGTGCGGTAAAAAAAAAACTCTACTGTGACCAACCTTGACTTGACAATGACTGGGAAATGCTAGTGTTTATAGTTCAGATAGGATCTGTCGACAGGTCACATTTAATGGCTTCCCTACATTTATTTAGTTTTATGTGTAGCTGTGCAGTATGGTTTGTTTGTTATTGTTTTTGAGGAAAGGGATGACTGGAGTAAATCACTAAATGGCTTGCTCACCACAATGTCATAGCTGGTATTTTTATAACAGCGTAGCAATGTGACTGGCATAGAGTGTGCAGGTGTTCTGTGTTTTGGTATTGGTGGTCTTTTGTTTGTGTATTAATTTAATTTCTTAAATTACCTTTTGTGAAACTCCTTATCTGTGAGCTTTGCTGACTTTGTGTTCATTCTCCAGATAACATATTTTAGCCTCTGGTACTTCAACAAACAAAATCAGCAGAGATGGATTGATTTAGAAAAGCCACTGAAGAAACAGCTGGACAAGTATGGACATGAACCCACTGTTTATTTCGGAATTGTGTTCTATGTGCCGAATATTTCCCAATTACAGCAGGAAATAACCAGGTGACTTAGTGCTGGAACTGATTTTCTGTCTGATGTGTTAATACCAGAGTTAATAAAACATAATTGATTAATTTGTGTTCATGCTTTGGAAAGATACCAGTATTACCTTCAGCTGAAGAAAGATATCCTTGAGGGAAGAATACCATGCTCAATCGAACAGGCCATCCGGTTGGCAGGCTTGGCAGTGCAAGGTATCCTATACCACAGATATACATTTTTCTATGCGTGTTTAATGCTTATTAGGTTTAGCCAGATGCAATTTTGAGATATGCTCTACTGTTATATGTATGCTAACCTTCATCATGCATGGCAAGACATGTATAATTGAGTTAAAATGCAATTCTGCAGTAAGCTAGCTGAGCTTGTAGGATTAACATTTCTGGCTGCAATGAGAAGAATCTCAAACACTACTGGCAAGGATATATCTGGCAGCACAAGCTCATGGCTTGGTGTTAACATAGCAGAGAAACTGACATCACTTGCAGTTACAGCCAATGCTGCTGTTACACAGACATCACAGACATTTTCATACATTTCTCAATAATTACACAAAATAGCTTTGCTTTGGGTCAGCTCAGACACATTGCATGTGCTATTCATGTGCTGTGCCTTAACCTGTAGCTGTGCCAATTATTCAAATTGTTAGCATAGCATATTTGTGTATAATTCAGACCAGATGACTGGGCTTTGCTTCAGATGTTGGCTTGACTTGGCTTCTAAGACTAATTTGGTTTCAATGAAGGCCAAAATTGGATATGTATTTTAAAGTTTTCCATGTTGCAACATGTCAGATGTTTTTCTAACCCACTTATTTAAGTTTGTACATAGCTTGGCAGTGTATTATTTGAGAGTCGTATTTGATGCAGCTTATTTACCCATCACCAAAAGTTAAAGAATTTTCTTGTTGTAGCTAGTAATTTATCTTTCTATATATCTGTCTGTCTAATCAGTGCAACTGATAGTCTGTCATTTTTTTCCATTCTAGCTGACTTTGGAGATTTCAATCGCTATGACTCGCAGGACTTTCTTCAAAAATATGTGCTTTTTCCTATTGTAAGTGACCTGTTTGTTTTGTATGTATGTTTTCACAATGTTTGGATAGTGTAGGGCAGTACTCTGTAGTAGTGTTTCAGTTACAGTAATAACTCCTCAGTCTTTCTCTAGGACTGGATTCAAGATGAGAGAGTTGTGGAAGAAGCCACTCAAAAAGTTGCGCTGCTTTATCAAAGCTACAGGTAAGAAATTCCCCAAATTTTTGTTAAATTTCAAGTTCCGTGTTTGCAGTTTTAGGCAATAACAGACCCCAGCATTGAACATTTTGTAAAGACATTGTGTAGTGTGTTTTCTGGCTCTGGTTAGAATCCACACCTTGAAACCATCTGTTTGATTTGAAAGTTTGATTTACGGCCAGTCAGATAAGAAGCAAAACCTCAGTATACTACAGGAGATTTTAAATATGAAATTGCTTGAATGTTTGAAATCTACGGCTATAATGCTACTGATTAGCACAGGGTTCACATTTTTAATTAGTTATGGTTTCAGCTTGTTGGTTGGTTAGTGTGTGTGTGTCTGTGTGTTTAACTGTTTTGCTACTACTCATATAGAGGTATGCCGATTCCGGAAGCAGAAATGCTGTACATGCAAGAGGTGGAGAAGATGGATGGTTACGGTCAGGAAAGTTTTCAAGCAAAGGTGAACCCGCTGTACAATCTGGCCTATGTTATGAAATCAAAGTCTTTCTAAAAGATTCTGCACCAGTATGTCCGGTAGATTCATGTCTTAGTGATTTTATTTTTTCTTTGCTGTCATACAGGATAACCAAGGTACAGACATACTTATCGGATCCTGTCTGGATGGAATTTTCGTCAAACACAAAAATGGTCGACCACCACTTTTATTTCGGTATGTGTATGAACATTCTGGATAAAATATAATAATAATATAATAAAGCAAACCAATTTGCATGTTTTACATATTAGTCCTTAATGGAATAATGGGCTTTTTGTGTTTTTAAAAAATGTATGAGAATATACAAAGGAACGTCCTAGTAGGTTATCAATAGCCAGCAACTGACTGGCTCGACTCTCTGGGAAAGAGGAGTGCGAGTGGTCCATAATCTTAACTGAAAGCTAAGAAAAATGCTATCAAACTTGTGAGCTTTATAAAAATGTTTGAATTTATTCATGCTTATCTCTGCACATGTTCACAGTTAAATTACGTCCATTTAAGCTGCAGTTTTTTGTTATTTGCTTAACACCACCACCGCCCCTTTTTCCTTTTAGGTGGAATGACATTAATAACATGACTCACAACAGGTCTTTCTTTGCTTTGGAGCTGGCCAACAAAGAGGACACGATTCAGTTTCAGACTGTAAGTTAAAGGCATTGATGCCGCATTGACACATTGTATTTTTGCTCAAAATAGCTCAACACCCACAGCTAGTCCTTAAGATTGTTTATCAGCAGTTGTTTAATGTGCATGTAGACATTTTGTTTTCTAGTAATTGTTGCAGACAATGCAGTAATGCAGACACTCCCACCTATTAAAAGGCATGATGACAAATTGTCTCTGTGTTCACATTAAACCATTAAAACATTACAATGTTTATACATACATGTCTTTAAATCGCATAGGGAAGTGATCTGATCAGGGTTTAGTTTAAATATTCTTTATTGTTACTGTAAGTTTATTTATTTTATTTACTCTTACAGGAGGACATGGAGACATCCAAATATGTGTGCAGAATTTGCCTAGCACGGCACAAATTTTATAAGATTAACAAGAGTACTCTGTAAGTATAGATTAGACAGGATGTGTGTGTGTGTGTGTCACTCCTCTCGATTTCATCCATATCCTTTCCTGTCTTCAGAGAGGAATCTGATGCCCCACCTTCTGAAGACTCCCAGAAGTCCATTCTTACTCTTTCATTTCCTCGCTTTCCATTACTCTCTCGTCCCTCTCTGCCTTCTAATAAGGGGTGAGCAAGACTGCCTAAGCAATCCCTATTGCTTTCCAAAGGCCCCTAGTAGCACATCTGCCAAAAGATTCAAAAGTTTGTCTTTTGTGATTTGTCATATGAAGATAAAAGCTGCAGAATGAAACGATTAATAACATGTAACATGACCCTGTTTGACAAGATATACAATTTAAAATGTGCTTTTTTGCATAAAGATGGCTCAACATATGATATACAGTTTAATTTCTAAGAATAGGCTTTTTTCCTTCGTTTCACTAGAATGTATTTACTAGAATGCATTTGTATTCTGGGAAAGGTTCGAGTTTCCCATCTGTCAGATTGCATTATTGTTGTCTTCCTAAACAGTTGTTTTCACCTCTGCTTTTACCTGTTTTGGCAGCCAAGCTGAACCAGCACCTGTGAACCCAGTTAGACGACGCTCCTCCACAAGGATTGCTATGGTAGGCAGAACCTGAATTAATCTCTTGTTAGACTGCGTTCTGAATTGGGCCATCTATATGTATGTTCACAGAGCATATCATTAGATAAACATATGTCATGTGTACAATAGCAAGTTGCATGCAGTCAGGCCCTTCTAACATTTCAGAGAAGCCGTAACAAAACTGTGGATGGAACGATGCTCCAAATATGTGTGTACTAAATAAAATTAAATCAAATATATTTGTGAATTGAAAATGCTTCTGTTGTTTTATTCTTTACTTTATTTGTCTGAGAACCATAATAACCAGGCTCACTCCTGTAGTATATGCAAGCATTCCCCTTCTAAGGAGATTATGAAGGGTTTTTACGTGAAAGTCTTATTAGCAAATTTGACCAAAATGTGACTTGTGACTTTTTTTTATAAAAACAAAAAAAACAGCTGTCTGTGAGAAAGCCAGTTTTAATAACTAGTTAACCTCAAATTGCAGCTGCAAATGAGACTGATATTGTGACGTATCTTTTTCAAGCCTACCCTTTAAAGAGCCTGTTGTTCGGGCTACCCACTAGAAGCACTGCACAGCATTGACAATTATAGATCAGTTAATAATCTAGATCTACTGACCAGATGTTACCTTGGTGGTGGGTTATTCTTATTATTGTTCTGACACAAATTAGGTAATGAGTAATAGTTAGGAGTAAGCACCTTCATTACAATGAAGAAAATGTGAGCTTATTTAAATACAGCTGATTTTTTTTTTCAGCCCAAACCTCAAACCTACATGCTGCCTCCCCCTCAGTTGCACTACAACGGTCACTATCCAGAACCTTATACATCGTCTCAAGGTAAACAGTTATCTGTAGACTGTATTTACATTCACAGCTTTTGCTGACACTCTACTCCAAAGCTACTTAATGTTGTTATTGACTACAGTCCAAGCAATTCAGGTTTAAGTGGCTCTTACAATGGCAAGCTTAAACTTTCAATCTTCTGATTTCCAGTCCAGTACTCGAAACATTGAGACACCATTGTCCTAAATGTTTGTATACAAATGTGTACATTTTATGGCAGTCACATGATTTCCTATGTTTTTGTATGTCTGACTGCTACATACTTATCTTTACAGACAACCTGTACATGAACAATCACAACATTTACTACTACCACTCTCAGACCAGTCTTGACCGCTCACCACATGAGTATAACGGAAGGCTCAGGAATGGCAGCGTCTACAGTGCTCATAGCACCAGCTCCCTCACCAATCCACAGCACTATCTGCAGCCTTCACCCATGTCCTCAAACCCAAGCATCACGGGCAGTGATGTAACCCGGCCCGACTACTCTCAGCGACACAGCATACTGGTTCCTCCCTCATACCGTGCTACACCAGACTATGAGAGTGTCATGCGCCAAAAAAACCGCAGTGCCATGGTGGCTATGCCTGAACGCCATAGCCACTCTATGAGAAACCTTAACATTGGCAACTCATACGCTTACAGCAGACCAGATCCACTCGTATATAGCCAACCTGAGATCCGCGAGCATGTAGGAACTGCAGCTCCCTATCACCTTAACTACAGCTTCCACAGTCCATTACCATACCCATATCCGAGTGAGAAACGCTCTGTGGTGGGCGCCGTAAGTGTGCCCGAGTTGACTAATGTTCAGCTGGCACAAGCCCATGCCTACCCCCCACCTAATATCATGAGGGCTCAGGTGTATCGGCCACCCCCACCTTACCACTACAGCCGCCCACGCCCTGCAAACAGCACGCCAGACCTGTCACGCCACCTCCATGCAAGCAGCAGCAGCCCTGATCTGATCACTCGCCGTGTACACCACTCAGTCCAGACTTTTCAAGAGGACAGCCTACCTGTTGCCCACTCTTTACAAGAAGTGAGCGAGCCACTGATTCCTACCACTGTACGCCGTCCCTACATGCACAAGCGCAACTCTGTCGAGCTGGCTGGTCTTACTTATGGTATGGAGAACATGCGTTTAAAGGAGAGAACTGTTTCTGCCACTGCCTCAGAGACTCACCCTCCACTCCCTCCACCTGTCTCCTCAACTGTTGCTCTTCCTACGGTGGCTACGATGTCCGATCTCGAAAGCTTTCAGGAAAGGACTGAGCCCCAGGATGTCATCATAAAAGAAGACCTGCACTTCGGACACAAAAAGTCACTATCCAATGCCACCATGCTGGTGCACAGCAGTGGGGAAGAGGAGGACTTTGACGATGACAGTGGACGACACACACCCCAGTCACATGACGTTCCCGAAGCTCCAGAGCAACGTGTTAATATTCTGGACCTCCCTATATTGGAAACACCTCTGCCTGCTTATTCTTTCAGCCCCAGCTTAGATCCTATTATCACCAGTTCACTAGGCTTTCAACCTCAGCCTCGCATTCATGAGCAGGATGAGACTGTGCCATCGTATCCATTAAGTGAAGTTACCATCATGCCTGCAGTTTCTGATGGCGATCTCAGCATCCCTGGCTATGCAAAGCCTAAACGAGAGATTATTAAAAAAAGGCCCGTCTCAGATGTACCTACTGCAAGAAGAAACATTGACGGCCTTCCCCCAAATGTGAGTGAATGTTTAGCTGAATTGTAAGTTTAAAATGTCAGAATAAGAATTGCTCATTGTTTACATCAGATTGAAGTTATTGAAAACAGAGGATTTGGTCAAAAAGTAGGGCAGCACATTAGCTTG
>JAYDZF010000009.1:14503140-14513550 GCA_034509105.1 Microcambeva barbata
TATTAAACACAAACAAAAACCTGGAGTATTGTGCAATTTCATAATGCAGTAGTCATTTTTCATAATTCATTTTGAATTTTTTTAATATAATATTTCATGTAAACATTCAAAATCTCTGTAAATGGTAATAAGTAATGGTTTTGTTTGAGTGCAAATTTGTATATAGTGTTTAGCTTATTTTGTGGGGTGTACAAGTACAATGTGCAATGACAACAAGTTCAAGAAATCATTCATTTAAGAATACAGCACACTTATATGAAAGAAGACACTGACTCAAATTGAATATGTAATGTATAAGTATGCAATTTAGTTTGCATCATTGGTTTAAGTAGTTGAGTGGGGAACCTCCAGTGGCTTCCACAGAGCTTTGAGCTTAAGCAATCTTGAGTACAAGAGTACAAAAACAATTAACTTCAGTAAACGTAAGCAGCAATACAAACAGCTCATTCTCAAGTAGATGGCCATTCACCGAAGATAAGCTCTAGTTTTTAGTAATGACAGTCAATCCATTACCTCATGAAAGAAGGCAGCTGCCGAATCAACTCCACTTCTTGGTGGCTTAAGTTTTGAGCATAATGCTGAGCATCTTGTTTCTCACAGCACAGCACACTGAGAGGTTGTGAATGAAAGTGCTCCAACAGTGCTAACTGCACAAGATTAAACATTGATATAACATGTATCAAAAACAAAACAAGATAAACAAGTAAGTACTTTATGTTGCATATTTTACCTGAAGGCCTTTGACAAAGTTGCGCACAGAGAAATCATGGTACAGAAAGATGCTCACCAGCACCTGTAGCACTTTGCCACTGAGCTTAAAGGGAAACTCTGAGGTCACAATCAGCTATAACAAAAGAAAAAAAAATAATAAAATGATACGTTTAGATTTGCATCAGATAAACTACTGCATATTAACTGTCAGTATTAAATACCTTGTCGATAACAGTTGCAAGATGTTGGGTACAGAAGAGAGACTGAAAGAGCTCGATGCACAGAAGAGAGGACACTGAATGTGGCAGCATGTGCTGGATTGTGCTGGGAGATGTAGCGATGCCAAAGACAAAGATCAGCGGAAGCTCCTGGATGTACCGACTGTTTAAAAATGAATTTAAAATTTTAAATAATTCTTTGTTTAAAAAAGTATGCAATGCAGTTAACTTAATATTATTGTTTTTTCCATTTTATTTTGATCAACTGCTAAATGTACACGTAGAGCTTCAACTAACCTTACCAGGCAATCATGTTTTTGTACATGCCAAGCAAACTGAACCTGGAGTTTGAGCTTAGCAGAGGTGGGCCATCATAACTGACTAATGCACCACCTGCTGCAAGCACCCAGATTTCCCCCATAAAAATTGCAATGAGACATTATGTATGGCATATTAAGCTTAATGACTAATCCCAACTACAGAAATTAGGTCACAGTGAAGTATACTCCTGATTTTTTGCTGTTTTATGTGTACAATAGAAAGAACACAGAGCCAATGCTTCAATAACTAGGTATATCACAAAAATCAGAATCATCTTCTAGTATATCATCTCTGAAAAATGATAAACACATTTACCTGCATATCAGAATAAAATCCTGTAGAATGCGTGGATTAAAAGCTTCGAAATCTTTGAAGATCAACACAATTGGAGGACTTGCTGATAAACTGCTTTTCTTCCCTGGAGATTTCTCGTGTGTCTGCAAGACGCAGCCACCAACACAATAACTCAAAACATCATAAATAATGATTCATATAGAATCGTTTAAAAATCAATTTACGTGGGGTGATTAATTCGATATTCTCTTTAAAGAGCAGAGAGCACTGGCACTATATTTTTTGGCTATTTACCTACCTCAGAAATAAAAGGTAGGTAAGGTAGATAAAAGATATTTAATTTATTTTCTAAAAAGTTAACTTCAGTTTCATGCTGATTAAAAACATTGTGAAAAATTGTATTGTGAGCCCAGTATCATGAATCATATATACTATGTTGTTACATCCCTATTAAAGTATTTCAAAATAAATCATTAATACAGATTATAGACAAATCAGCATGCTGAACATTTTCATTTAAACAAATCTATTTACACTTTTTTTACCTTTGCAACAGTCTTGTACCACTGACAAAGGGCACTGATTGAGCAGGACACCCTCTTTTGTGCTACAGACAAACCAGGGTCTTCCTCATCTTCCTCTAATAACACCCCAACTCCCATCAGTCTTTCTAATACTTTCTGCATCAAGTTCTTCAGAGCTGTGTAAAACCAGACATTTCAGTTCTAGTAGCATTGCCGTTTTATCAACGTGATTACACTTGTCCATGCTTAATTGAAAATGAAAAGTTTCATTATTTTAGTAATTAATCATTATTAAATGGAATATTTAAAACAATTAAGCGGTAAAGTTCAACTTTCAAGAAGTACTGCAGTTCATAGTTTCCAAATAATTGTGGCATTCAATATAATCTCAATGAGAGATGAACGATTGGCCCCAAAATAATTCCTTATAACATTTTAACATTTGGGGAATATGTAAACAGAGAGTTTTAGGTCATCAGTTAATTCAAGTATACCTGTGCATTCCTTGGCCTGCAAAGAGACTGCAAATGGGGTAATTGATTCCTTCAAGAGGTCAGTAAGGCTCTGAAATGTCATGTCATGATCTGGTACATTCACTCCTATGAGAAATGACTGTTAGTAAGGTATCGTTTCATTTACTGAACTGCCAGCTTTGAGAAAAAAAAAAAGAATACACTCACCCAGCACCAGGGCAGCTGTAGGTATTTCACTGGCTCGCATTAGTGAAGCCCAGTCGTCAGCTCTAGTCTGAAAGCTAGTGTTGTTCTTTTTGATGAATTCTAAAAGGCTATCCAACATTTTCTTATTGAGCTCATCTTGCAATATCTAAAATAAAAATGCCATCTTGGTATCAAAGGTGCATATGTAACAGAAAACAAAACTACTTCTGTATATTGTGGAGCTATGATAAAAATATACTAACCTCTGTGTCTGTACTAATCCTCTCCCAGAGTCTTTTACAAATACTAAAGCGTTCTTTGCCATTTTTACTGTCCTCTCCTCCATCAATAAAATAGTCCTCTGCATTGCCAACAAAATAACAATTCATATTCTGTCAGGCATATGCTCATATAGACATACATATGTGGACCTCAGTATTAATTAGTGGATATTTTTTGACTGAAATATCAAACGTATGTGCGCACATTTTAATCAGCTGATTGACTTCTTTACCTACCTGCACATCCAACTCGCTTCCTCTTCTTAGACACTGGCTTGAAGACAAAGCATCCCTAAACCAGAGGGAGACAATATGCAGAACAATACAACACTGATAAATGTATGTTGTGGTTTGCACGTCTGACTGCACATTCTTTTGTGTGAAACAGTCTAATTATTCTCCAATACCTATATTTACTGTTCTTCTATGGGTCTGAAAGAATATCTTGCATATGTATTAGTACTTTAATGCAGCTTAACCAATCATGGTCGCTCAGGTGCTGGAGCCTATCCCAGCTTTTAATGGACGCAAGGCACACAGGAAACTGAGCACGTATTTCACCGGGCACGCACAAATTCACCTATGGGGCAATTTGGTGTCTACAATTAATCTGAACGCATGTTTTTAGGCTGTGGGAGGAAACCGGAGCTCCCAGGGAAAGGCCCCGGACCACTGCACCGATCAAATAAGTGCTGTTCCATCCTGATCAGAGCCAGAGATTCCGAGCAAAACCCAGAACCGCCCATGTCTCAGATTTTACTTGTTTGTCTGCAGTAAAATGAATGTTATTGTTTTATTCAAGTAAAAATGAATTTATGAATATGTATTCAATTACTGCAAGCATTTTCTGTGTAGTATACACATCTACATACGTTAAACAGCCCCTTCGTTTATACGTCTATATCAAGTACTTTACTCGCGTACAAAACTGTTAAAAAATAAAAAACATAAAGAATAAGTTTCACCTTCGATACAGATGATGTAGCCATTATCCCTTGTTGAACTTGAGCAACTTCCACTCCAATAACTCAAACGCTTCCGGTTCTTTTTCCCGCGCTTCTGACGTAGACCCTCTGACGTCATTTAAAACGTGGCGTCCTCGGGGATTTAGTGAATCAATTTACTTTTCGTTACATTTATTATTACAGACACAATGTAATTATTTATTACTATAACATGCACACTCCACACAGAAAGGACCCGGACCGCCCCACTTGGAGATCGAATTCACGTACATGTTGATGTCAAACGGTATTGGACAATTCTGTATCTCTTGTTTACCTTATTTGCATGTTTTAGACTATGGGGGAGCAAACACAGACCTGGGGAAGAACCTGCAAACTCCACTTAAAAAGGACCAGAACATCCCCACTTTCTTGTTCAGGCAACTTTCCATGCTTTAATACCACTTTAAATAAAATTGCCAAATGTCAGCTAGATGAAATGTTAGATGTTAACGTTTTGTTGCATTTCATTTTCATAGCTTACCACCTGGTCTCAGTAAAGGGTCCAAACTCCTGAGATCCATGGATACCAAGTAAAAACCTAGGTAACATGCAGTATATTCATCCTAATGTTAAATGCTACTTATTTCAAGTAAATTTATTATTAAGTTATACTTATTAAGTATAAGTCTAATTTATTTATTAGGACTGTATTACTTCGGTTAAATCAATGAACAATACAGTAGTTAATCATCACATGTTTTAGGTATACTAAAGACAGTAATAGATAAATTAATCTCAATTTCACCTCCCTCGCATGTCTCTGGCCTGTGGGAGGTAACCTACTCAAACATGGAAAACATGCAAGGTCCACTCAAATATGACCCAGACTGCCCCACCTCGGAATCAATTCCAAGACTTACTTGTTGTAAGGGGACAACTAGCCTTCCTGCCACCCAATCATTTGATCATTCATAAACACAATGAAATTTTACTATTTATTTAAGACCAACTATAACCATATAATTTCATTTTGTAGGGTTTACTATAAATATTAAAACTAAATACATAGTTTACAATCCTATCCTATTTTAGGAAAGCTGAGTGGGTCAAATAACCACTGCATTCATACAGAAAGCATCAAGGGTTTTTTTATTGAATAATGTGTGGAAGACATATACAGTACTATACACTACAGTGAAGTAAAAAATAAATATATACTTAAAAAAGAAACAAATCCCATAGGGATAGTTCGAAAACCTTTTTCGATGTGTGTAAAATATTACATTTAGCAAATGCTAATTTTAAAAAGAGAACTGACTTCATAAATACAAATATGTTTCTACATTACATTTAAAACCTAATGTACATAACGGTACTCTCAAAATGTAAAAAAGAAAACCTATATTTTAATAAGAAGGTGTTTTTAGACTCCCAGTATCAAATCCATGCTTGGAAAACCACCGGTAGTTGATGTACCTATCTGCAGCATGTAACATCTGATCCTGAGTGCAAAGCTCTGAATGGAGATAAAGGAGTATTAAAATCAGTTATCAACTGCACAGCCATTTTTTCAGGATGACCATCGGTCGCATATCCTGGAGTTGTTTCAGCAACAGATCTGCACCATTGGATAAACTTCCATCCATAACAATCTTAACATTTTTCACAGACTCCAGCTTAAGCGGGTTTCTGAAATTAACAACATATTTCCTTTTACCGATCAGTTGAAAAATAGATTTTGTGTAGATCTTGTTTGTAATTGTTTGGGGATTCGATAGTTTTTGTTTCATAGGCAATCTTGCCAAGACCTTTGTTGCTAATTTAGTCCTGACGGTGTTTCGGGAAGGAGCCTCTTCATAAAGTTTAAGAATTGATGCTTTAAGTCCTAAAGGACTAAAAAGTTTTTGTGCAACTCCATTCTCGGCCTGCTCCTTGTGAGTAACCTGCTCCTTGCGAGTAACCGATTTTGCATTCGTTCTCAAAACCTTTTGGATGTGGTAGGTATTTACAGCTCTAACCTTTCGAAGACTTTTTCTTTGTGGGATGACTTTTGTCTTTTCCAACTTTCGGGGCCTCCCTCTTTTGCGCTTTACCTGTACAGACACGGTCACAGAGTTTAAGTTCAACTGTGTTGATTTGTTTTCAGGAAGCACATCCTGGACCTGGACCACAGTTTTCTCTACATCTGTACTGCCCTCTGCAGTGTTGGGGACATCGTTATGTAAACTTGTGGCAGTTACAATGCCTTCCTCTGCAGTCGTGGCTTCTTTCTTAGGAGTTGTGATGTCATCTGTGGTTGCAACTTCTTTCTCTGCGGCTGTGTCACCTTTTTCAGCATTTGTGATGGATTCATCTGCAATATCGATGCCTTTGTCAGCAGTTGTCCCCTCATTCTCTAAACTACTTTCCTCAGTAGTAGAGGTGACTGGTGAAACCTGATCCGATTCATTAACATCTTTGTTTCTTAGTCGGGAGTTTCTCCGAGAAAATATAAAGTGGCTCCTCCGATTATTAATATAGCGCTCTGTGAGACCATGAGTGGTGTAATGTTTGAGAATATTCCGCTCTGTGTTTGAGACAGAGTCACAGCCCTTGATCATACATGGGTACTCTAGAGAAAACTTTCCAGTGCATATAGAAGAAGCTTCATTCCTGGTCTTCAGAGTGGGCTTTGCAAAGCTTGTCCAGTGGTCATTGGCTTTCTTCTGTTTTTTCTTAAGGAGTTTCCTTCTCTGCTTAATTTTGTTATTTAACATATTCTCCTTCCCATCATTAGGCTTCCCAGGTGCTGCTTTAGCATTTTTCTGTTTTGGCTTAATGGTTCTATGTTTCGTTATGGCATGACGCAAAAGATTTGATTTGGTGGTGTAGACCCGGTCACAACCTTCATGCTCACACACGAACATGAGGTCCACACGCCCAAAGTCTCCATCTGTAGAAAGTCTTATTCCCTTGTGGTCATTCTTTATATGCTCAATGTATTTTAAATGACAGTTAAACTGAGCAGGGCACTTTGACTGGTCACACTGAAATGTCCCGACCTCAACGCCAGCCAACAGAGCGCTTGTTTTTTCTAACGTGCATCTGTGAAGCAAAAGATAATGCTTCAGTAAGCTGGTGAATTTGGTGACGACCTTTGTACATTCTTCCATTTGACATTTAAATTCATGAGTATGATCAGATCCTTCACCTTGGTCGAGAGATTCGATAACAGTTTCAGCCGTTTCACTTAATACGTCTAATTGATGCATTACTTTGTAATGTAGCAAAAGATTATGCTCTACACAAAATGCCGCTACACATCCTTGATGGACACATTTGTATGGCCGAAACAGTGTGAGGTCATTCATTGTATCCGCAGAATCAGATTTTTCCCCCAGTTTTGTGTGTATCGTTTTCTCTTTTTTTGGAGACTCTGTCTTCTCTTTACATTTTTTCAGGTCAATTCTATCCATCGTATTTTTATCCACCATGGCTTCAGCATGGTCCGTAGCTTTGGTAACTGGCTCCAAATCACAGTGTTTATCAGAGGAAAACGGGAGTTCGGTTGCCAGAGCTTGTTTTGTGTCCTGTGTCAAACATTGTACATTCAAGTTCTCTGTAGTGCAGCAAGTGTCTTGTGGTGTTTTAACATCTGTTTCTGCTATCAAGCTAAGACTTTGATTGTTCTGCAACACACACACGGAGCCCTGTGTTATTAATGAAGACGCCGGCTCTTTGCTCAACTCTGCTGGTTTATCGTTTATATTGGTAGCTGCCACCGGAAAAACCATGGACTGTGTCTGTACGGCCGAGCTACTCGTCTGACTTACAGGATCCTTGTATGTGTAGCTGAAATCATTAGATGGTGATGACATTTTTCCTTGCCTGCCAATTTTTATTTTGGAAATGTCATCCTTTGATAAGCGATGGACATTTTTGTAGTGGATCTTAAGGCCTGTGGTTCTAGTAAATGTCTTTGAGCACATGGAACAAGCGTATGGTGATAATCCGTTTGGATTTTTTTTCAGTTCATTTATACTTTCTTCACTCTCTTCGTGTACTCTTGCTAGGTGTTTAAATAACGCTTCTTTTGTCATTGCGCCATACGAACAGTCTGCCTTGATGCATTTAAAAGGTTTGAGAAGCTCGTCACAGCTTTCAATTTTTCGGGAAGTTTTACTGATCTTCTTGCTTGTACTTTCAATTATATTATTAAGATTTTGCAAGGTGGGTTTTTCAACGTTTACTAGTTCTTGTTTAAGTCCATCTACTAAATCTAGGCGCTGCAATGCTCTTTCGATTTCTAATATTTTGCCATCGTCAGCTGGGACTGCAGAAGGTATTTGGGTTTCAAACGTTCCTAATGAATCTGTATCGGTCATTGTTGGCAAATCAACTGCAGTCAAATTTAAAAATGGCATGCTGGAGGAATTTTCACTCAGATCTTGAGGTTCACTATAAAGCCCTTCTGCTGCATCCCCAGAGCTCACGTGGCTATTTTGCGTATTATAATTAATGCCTGGTCCGTCCACAAAGCAGCTATTGTCGAGGACATTTTCTGAGTCATTTATGAATGACTGAGAGTCTTGCCCATTACTCATATGTAGTGGACTATGCATGGTTGAAATTTCCGGGGCATTCAGGAAATCGAGAAATGAAATGGGTAAATCCGCAGTGAGATCAATTTCATCCACTGGTTTGCACTGAGAACGCTTTGATAGATGACCTCCAAGTGATTTGGTGCTCGAAAACTCCCTGTAGCACCTGCAGCAAATGACCTTTCCACCCTTCAGTATAGCAGGCCATTTTGTCCTCCTTGACGTTTTAATTTTCCTGAGTTTGGTGATGTCACCAGAACTCGAATCTTCTATAAACTCAATAGATTCATCATCAGCAGTCACTTGTGACATTTCTTGAGAGGCAAAATCATTATTTTGTTCACTTTTAATTTCATTGATACTTGAAACAGAGAAACATTCCGGCTCCTCTTTGCATATAGGCATCGTCTTACAAGTTTTAACATCAGGTGAGAAATACAGACCAGCTTGATCAATTTTGCATTGTTCATCTTCTTTTTCCACAGGCTGTCCAGGATTGATGCACGTCTCTCCCGAACACGACGACAAATATGGATCAAAGTTTTGTCCTGAATTCTGTACAGGACTTGAATTATTAGCATTAGGTGGAACACTGTCGTTGGTTTGTCTGGCTGCCATGTATCCAAGTGCTTCACTCAATTCCACTTGCGGTATCTCACATGCCTGATCACTATTAAGAGAATGCAACACCCTTAAAGAGCTTGATACATATTTAGAGGCTTCATTTAGCACACCGGAGTGTAAGTCTGTGCTTCCTTTTGGTCCAATGCCAGCAGCTGGTAAGGAGGGAACATAATCTATATCTCTGTCTGCCAGCAGGTCAGTGAAGGAAGTGAATGGCTGCTGCAAGCCATCAGGCATGATCATTGAAGGAAACTGATTTGGCAGAGAGTAATTAGAATTACAGCCTTCAAATGAAGATGAAGACCACGATTCAGTCATCTGTGATTGCATCAGTGTAGTGTCAGTTAGTTGTGTTTCATTTTGAGCACCTTCAAACTTGACATTAAAAGGAGGAAAAGAGTCAGTAATTGTAAGATCAGATGGAAATTTATCCAGATTGATTTCTGTAAAATGATGTAGTAATGCCTTTGATGATTTTTTCTTCTTTTTGGGAGTCTGAAAATGACAGTTTTTAGGTTCAGAAGATTTTTTGGCTGCAATGTCAGCAATCCTCTTGTATTTTCTTGAAAGTTTCCATTCCTCGAATGCTTCAATATGCATATGTTTAATATGTCTTGACAAACTTTTTAATGTGCTATATTTTCGTGTACAAGACTCAAAAGGACAGGCGTGAATAAGATTATCTTCTTCATTTTCCAGATTGGTGGATGGCAATGGTTGTGCACTTTCTTTTTTTATTGTTATACCTTGCAGCACAGTATGTGCTTCAAGAGCTACTGCTGGTCTTTGTGCTCCAGGGGTCAATAATACATTTTGTGTTCCAAGAGTCACAGATGCAATTTGTGCTCCATAGGTGACCGCTACGCCTTGAGCCCCAAGAGTCACTGCTGCACCTTTTTCCTGAATTACAGCAGCATTTTGTTCTCCAGGAGTCATTGCCGTGACTTGTGGTGCAGGAGTCATTGTCGTGACTTGTGGTCCAGGAGTCAACGCCGTGACTTGTGGTGCAGGAGTCACCGCTGCATTTTGAGTTTCAAAAGTCACTGCTGCACCTTGCACTTTAGTCTCCACCGCAATTCGCGCCCCATGAGTCACTGCCAAACTCTGTTCTGCAGGAGTCACAGCTGCACCTCGTGCTCCAGGAGGCGCTCCAGGAGTCACAGCCGCACCTTGTGCTCCAGGAGTCACAGCCGCACCTTGTGCTCCAGGAGGCGCTCCAGGAGTCACAGCCGCACCTTGTGCTCCAGGAGT
>JAYDZF010000009.1:14522229-14540737 GCA_034509105.1 Microcambeva barbata
AGATATCTGTTTATTATATACAAGAAGTTTTAATACCATACATTTACACAATGTTATAAATACAAACATCTAGTTATCTTGACATGTGTCCTTCTGCACTATTATTAAAACATACAGCATCAGCACTTGCCTTCGTAACCCCTAATAAGCAATTTGTGCTTACCAGTGCAATAAAGTGTAAAGTTGAAATAATGAATGAATGAAAAAATAAATAATAGAATAAAGATCACAAATAGTTTTACGGTCCATCTACTGTATAAAATATTGAGGTTTTTGAGGGGGGAAATAATGTATGGTTTATCCACGTTTTGGTCATTTTAATGTTTATCTAATATACATTGAACAAAGATTCCCAATTAGATTTACTATTGTCCTATTGTTTCTGTCCATATTTGTATAAGTTAATTGTATATTTTTGTAGAAACTGGTAATTCACAGTTCATCAGTTTATACTAATTAGGGGAGGGGAGCTGGATCCTATCCCAGCTGTTCATTGTAACACCCTGGATGGGGCACCAGTCAATCGCAGGTACCTACAGGACAATTCAGTGTCTCCGATCAACCTGGCATGTACCGGAGTACTCCAGATAAAAAGGACCTAGATCGCCCCACCCAGGGATCGAACCCAGAACCTTCTCGCTGTGAGGCGACAGTGCTACCCACTAACCCACCGTGCTGCCCTCACAGTACACTTGTGCACCTTCAAACTACTTTTTAACTTATTGAAGGACTTAACATATAAACATAGATTTTTCATATATTTTTGTCTGCACTATTTTTATGTATAATGTAAATAACACTTTTATTTGTATTTTGTGTGCACTGCATAGTGGTATCATTTGGCAGTACAGCACAAATCGGTAAAAAAAATATAAGTTAAGACTAGGGCTTACATAAGTGCTCAGAAGAATTATCCTGCCTTGTAATTACAGCTCTGTAATTTACTATTTCTCTTTGATTACAGGCACCACATGGAATATATAATGGTGTGTGCAATTTCTTGAACGTATTTAAAAAGGCATGAAAGTTGATCATTATTAGATTTCTTAAAAGCTTATTAGAGAAAAAGTATGTGTATTGCATTGAATGATTAATTTAAGGTTTGGTAATATTTACTTCTTGTATTTTACTATCCAAATAGCATTGTTTAGGAATTTAGTTCAAGAATCAAGAATAGTGGAAGTTATTCTGAATCTGTTGAATGTGGTTTTCAAGTTAAACTGTCAGATTAAAATAAACAACAAAAGCATTTACACATTGTTTGCAGCATTTATTTGATTTTGTCTATATGATGAATGATTAAAATTAAGATCCTAGTTGTCAAACAGAAAAAGAAAAAAGCAACTATTTTTTATTAATAACGTTATGCACAGATTCATTATACACGTGAGTAAAAAATTATCAGCAGATATGTAGAAAGAATGATATATAAAAAAAATTTTTCTTCCATTACAAACAATTAAACACTTCTTTAAACACTAAAAAGCAAGCATTGCATTAAGAAAAACATGATTTAAAACTTGTGATAGTAGCAAGTGCTGCAGTGGCAATCTGTATGATTCACTAGCTTTACATCATTGACAATAACCTGTAAGACAAAGAATGAGTTAGGTTTGTTGAATGTTGTCATTCTAAATGAAAACACTTTGATAGCATTTGCTTTCATTGGTCTTACCCTTTTAATCTCTCTTGCAACACAACATGTAGCCTCAGATGTGATATTCTTAGGGACCAGCATAGTTTTCTTGGATCTTAGGGGAGTTGGGTAAGCTCTGGAAAAACAGCATCCCATGCACTGATAGACTGGTGCACCAGGCTTGGAAAAGATGCTGTTCTCTCTGAGTTTGCACTCCTCACAGCCAACTGTTCAAATGACAGAAGCAATTCGAACACTGTAACACTGTACACTGTTGAGGCAAATACTTGAAATCTAGAATATTATAGGCTAGACTACTGATTTCATCATGCCAATGTATTCCATTAAAAAGTGTAAGTATAATTGCTTATGCTATTTTTATAGTCAACCTCTCCAATGCTGTTGTCCTAAATGTGTTAAATTAAATGAGTACACCAGTACACCATCAGCCTTATTTTATGGAGTGGTGTGCTGGGGCAGCAGCATCACTAATGCAGACAGGAACAGACTGGACAAACTCATTAGGAAGGCCAGCTCTGTCCTGGGGGAACCCTTAAACCCGGTGCAGGTGGTGGGAGATAAGATGATGCTAAACAAGCTAGCAACTCTTACGGACAGTAAATCCCACCCCATGAATGAGACTCTAGAGGCACTGGGCAGCGCCTTCAGTGACCGGCTGTGTCATCAGAAGTTTGTTAAGGAACGTTACCACAGGTCCTTCACTCCCGCTGCAGTTAGACTGTACAACCAGCACTGCTCTCAGTAACACCCAAATTAACAAATAACAATCATGCAATAACAATTTAATTATCATATGTGCAACACTTTTGTTGCTGTGCAATATGTTGCATTTTATGGTGTTTTTTTCTATTGTATTCATTCTGCACATGTACATAATTGTAAAAAAAAAATTATTTTGTATATACTGATTGCTATTTCTATCTACATGTAAAAAGTATCTTTTAAACTTTCCAGTTACTGTCCCTTTGCTGCTGAGAATGAGAATTTCCCCATTGGGAACTAATAACATCTTATCTTATCTTATCTAACCCACAGCCTATTAAACAATTGACAATCAATGTTCAAACTTGGTTAAATATCAATTAATTTTAAGTATTAAAACAACGATACACATATTAAATCTTTCATTAACCTGTTGATTTTTTAAACAAAATTAGAATACAAACTTACAGTCATAGTTTGGATAAAGTAGTCCAATTTCAACCATTACTGACATCAAAAGGATGGTTGCCCCAGTGTACTTGATAATTAGAAGCATCCTAACTGTAAAAAAACATATTAGACACCAGTATGTGAAAACAGTGTTGAATTGACTAAAGTGTTGATCGGTGTTATTTTAATACCATTAGAAAAATACAATTTACAACAGTACCTATGTGTTTAAAAGAAAGAATGTGTTACCTTTGTTCTTCTTCACAGCAGAAATGTCTATTAAGTCATCATTAATTCACCTCAGGGTTTTATAGCATCCTCCCCACCTACAAGTTAACCACAGAAGTACTTACCCGATTACTTTTTTATGACGTGTTTATCTGACCTTACAGTGCATTATGTGAATGAAAGGAAATATTGAATATTCACCGTGGTAAGCAGTGTAATAATTTGCAAGCATTAAAGGTTGGACAAAGATTTAATTCATTATTGCATGGGTTTGATAAAAAACACAAATATCAAATTTCCTCTTTTAAATACAGTATTAATACGTATTGATTCAGCTTTATCAAAGATCATAATAAGATAATTTACACATACTGGCAGAAATTATGATAAATAATGTGCTACAAAGTTCTTAGTAAACATTACATTTTCTTTTGACTAATGTATGGTGCCACCCAAAAACATGCTGGTTATGGTACCAGTCTAATAGCACTGCAGCACAATAAGATCTTCAAGTAGTGATCATAATAAAACTAATTATTGTATTATGATATATACATATCCAGATCAAAGATATGTATAGATAACAAAAAAAAATCTTTATTGCCTAGATTAACCCTATTATCTAATTACCATGGACGTAGCTAGCTATGAGGACTCCGAGGTCAGGACCTTAAAAGTATTTTTTTACAATATTTCTAGGACACAGGTTTTAGACAGACTTTGGTTGTGATATTTTTGCGGAACCTGGCAACCCTGCTCTCACAAGACATTTTAATTACTAATCGTCTTGATTGCTTGTTGAAAGGTGTGCTATGCATGGATTATTTAAGCAATATAATCTTCAAGTTGTGTAATATAACATCACAGCTTGGCTTTGTAGACACATAGTGGTTGTGTTTAACCGGCTTGTCTGCACACCAGATTTGTCTTATCGTGAGGAAAATTAGATAATAGTGTGTAACTGAAATATTGGGTTAGGCTTAAACTGACAAATATTCCATTTGCAACAAATGGTGTCCTCAGTTCCCAAAACATTAACATTTTTAATTAACTGGAAATGTGACAGAAATCGGCTCAGGTCCGATATTTGATGAATTACAGCGACAAAACTTTTACTTGGCAATTAAAAACACTGGAAATATTTTTGAACTCTTTAGCTGAATAAAGGTTCAATAGAAAAAAAATAACCACAGATTCTTTTTGGAAGATGAAAACTATTTTTCAGCACTGTTCTTTGCACATAGTGGAATTTGTCCTCCACATTTAACCCAATCCGTACAGTGAAACAGCCCTAGCCCTAGCCATGGCACCTGTTAGGGGCCTTGTCATGACAGTCTCTGATCACAAGCCCAATTCTCCAACCACCAGGAAATGGCTACCCCTAATTTGATGATATTGTACTAAATCTCTCTAATTTTCTTTGTTCTGTGTTTAAATTTAATTTAATGTCTTTCAATGTATTGTTTGCAGTTAATGCAAATATTTACTTACATATTTACACATAGTATTGTGACGAGGATGATTATTTACTTAGGCTACTATCTCACAATCTTACCATTGACATTAATCCACTTATCCTTGGTTGTGTTGGAGACCAGAGCCTGGCCTCAGACAGATGTAATTCAATACATCATGTAGCATTTGGAACACTATATCTAAGATTAAAATACTAATTCAGCCAACCAAGCTTAAATCCAATTATTACTTTAATCACACGGAATATATGTTCCTGTTGTTTTTTGAAGCTCACAGTAATTGTTTTTTAAAATATAGTTTAATGTATGTGGACATCTGACCAGCACTTTATTGGACATCTTAAAATCATTGCTGGAGGTTCAGCTGACGGAACAGCCTTCACAGAGCTCATTCTCTTCTTAAAACTATACCACAAAATGACCAGAAAGTATTCAATATTTTGTTGTTACAGACTTATTTCAAAATGGAGTACATAACGATGAAGTGAAAAAGGAATTTGTAATTTCTGCAAATTTATTAAAAATAAAAAAATAAAATTACATGTACATAAGTATTCTCAGCATTTGTCACAACAATCAAAATTGAGCTCATGTGCATCATGTTACCACTGATTATGCTTGAGTTGTTTTGACAACTTGATTGGAGTCCACCTGTGGTAAATCCAGTTGATTGAATATGGTTTCTATATAAGGTCCCATGGTTGACCAAGCCATGAAGTCCAAGGAATTGTCTGTAGACCTCAGAGACCTCATTGCTGTGTGGAGAGAGGAGAACCTTCCAGAAGGACAACCATTTCTGCTGCACTCCACCAAACAGGCCTTTATGGTAGATTGGCCAGGTGAATGACACTCCTCAGTAAAAGGCAAAGACAGCCTCCGTTGAGTTTGAGACCATAATAAAAAAAAGGGGAAACCTTTTATTTCCAGTTGGTCATTTATGGAATTATTTAAGCTTTGGTAGTTTTGGATCCAGTATGTATGCATGGTGATTGATAATGCATTTGCACTTGTTGATGATACAGAAAACAGATAATTAGGTATAGTCTGAAAATTTTAAGTAATTATTGTAAAGCAATTTACCATACAATTGAAACAACCAACTGATGAAACATAGGTACAGTTCCACCACACAAGACTACAGTTCTATGTGAACGTGGGCTAGTGCATTCCACTGATGCACCCATGAGCATCCACATGATGTCTGATATTTAAAAAAGGTGCCCTACCTCCTGAAACATGCAGCATATTACTTGGTTACCTCAAATAGTCCCTATTTAACAATACAGCATGCTGTAAATTGAGATGAAGGATCTTTGTTTAGAGATCTGTAGATCTGGCAGCCCTAGCCACAGCACCCGGGGAGCAGTTAGAGGTTAGGTGCCTTGCTCAAGGGCACTTCAGTCGTGACCTGTCAGCTCTGGGAATCAAACCGGCAACCTTCTGATCCCAAGCCCAGTTCTCTAACCACCAGGCAACGGCTGCCTATGCTTTTTACTATGCTTAAAAATTACAACAATAACAGTATACGTTGTTGAGTGTACCTTTAATCCGTGCAAATATAATTAATGCATTAATTCAGTGTTTGTATTACATGGTCACTTTACCCGTTATTTATTATGCCTTTTCAGTTGCATTTCAACAAGGTACACAATGTGAGCCTCGTGTATTAGCAGAAAGTCTTGAGTTTATAACATTGAACACCCACCATAAACCTTCCATCCCCTGGATGGGAGCGTCAGAAACCCCGTGTTGTAAAAACGTTCTGGCTGTGTGATGCTGGCCGCCATTTTGCATTGAGCTGGCTAAAGTGTGAGAGCGGCGCCGGAGCAGCGGCACGGGTTTCCCTCACTTTTCATTTTCTACTTCTTTATCCCTTTGGACTCGTCCATACTTACCAGATCAGAGTTATAAGACAGGTACGAGAAAATGCCTTAGGTTTGACTGAAAAGTGTGTGGTGTAGAAATGTGATCGAATGGTTTTGTTTTGAATCAGAACTATCTGACTGGCCGGGACGCGTTTACACCGGCTTTTTGAAAATGAAAATGGACTCCCATGTGGCGGCACGTTCATTTCTCGTGGCTAATTTAGTTAGCTTAGCTTAGTTAGGCCTCACTTATGTTTGTTTGTATTTGCATTTTGCTTCTGTGTTGTGGGTTTAATCTGGGTTGGTTTTTATAAGACTTTGTATATTGTAGCGTGTCTGCTGGTCTGACAGGGGTAAAGAAACCGAATTACTGGTCAAGTTGTTTAGCAATTGCTAGCTAGCTAACCGCCTGGTCGTGTTTAATAGAGAGCATGCGGAGTTTTTTTATTAATCTGACAAAGTGTTCAGCGAGGTTTGTATACCAGCTCATGTTGTATCTCGGTGAAGATTTGACTCAGTAGACCGTCAGGATCCCAGTAGCTGTCAAAAAAAATTGGAGTTGTGAACGAGGTGTCCACGTTGCTCGTGTCCAGGCGGCCTAAATATGGTAGCCACAATGCACTGTAGTAAACGGCATTTGTTTGACAGTATTAAAATTAACTGGACTGACCGATCGCCAGAATTCTATAAAGCAATGTTTATTAACATCCGAAATCGTCGCAGTGTTGGGTCTAGATCACTCATCGGACCTTTCATCGAATGTAAATCTGTCAGTCACCGGTTGATCCATTGTTAGGACATCGCTAGCGGATCGGCAGTCTGCGCTATTACTGGGCGCCAATTTTAGGTCTTTGATGACTTTGTATTCGAACAAATGTTTTATATCGGGATTTTTTTTGGCGCAAGAGACGGATTTTTAAAAATTGTGGCTATTTAGTTTGGTAAGATTAGTATCAGCCATTGAAAAGAACACGTGGAGAAGTAGGCTGAGTCGGGAGCTCAGGTTTATTCTTGGGAGGAAAATGTGATAGGGCAGAAATAGTCCCAATACTTTTGGTGTTTTCGTGATACAAATGAATGACGACCCATTCACTCAAATAAAAGAACTATTGCAAGCAGTAGATCTCATTGAGCATGTTGATGCTTATTTCAAATTGATATTAGTGCATGTAGATTTTTAAGATGTATTGCAATATGGCTGCACTGGTTTATGGTAGCACAATTGTAGCTTGGTGAATAATTATGATGCATAATCTAAATAGTTCTATTGTCTCTGTACAGTAATACCAGCTGTTGATGCATAATTGTACACAGATTACATACATATCGATATATATTCTATAAAAAGTATCCAATGAAAAGGTCCGGAATGTTACGTTACCCACCCTTACTGTTACACTAACTACACAAGTTCCCATTGGTGCACAAATGATGACACCATTGCATAACACTAATGTAGGTATTAGCAATACCCAGGCAAAGTATTAAGTTTTCTGATATAACAAACTGCAACATGCAGCCTTGTGTGAAATGTGACTGTGGTGGCCTGTCCCTGTTTAATTGAGTGTTTAAAGGTGATAACAGTAAAATAAGAGCCCATTAACATTTAAATAAGTGACCCCAAATAAGTGCAGTGCACATTTTGTAGCAGATAAAAGAGCATAAACACAGGGTCAGGCAACAGGTTCCTTGACCTTTGCCCAGTTTGGATTAATTTGGCTCATTGCATCTGCGCAGATAACGGAGACATGGCCACAGAGCATATAAATGGAAACGGTACTGAAGAACCAATGGAGACTTCGGCTGCAGTTACCCATTCAGAACACTTCCAGACATTATTAGACGCTGGGTTACCTAGAAAAGTTGCTGTCAAACTAGATGAAATTTACCTAGCAGGTAAGGTCCCTTGAACTTTCAGCATATTTGCACCCATTTCAGATTTTAGTCCAATTGCATGTGCTTTTTCAAATGCGATTTTGTGAATTGGAACAGCAAAGCAACTTTTTGTGGTTTCCTTTCAAAATGGGTACTGCAGTCATAAAGTGCTTGCAAAAATTAGTCTGAATATTTTATGTTTCTCTGTGCCTCCTGTAGCTATTTGGAGGAAACAGGGTATCCTGGGTGGCAGTTTCAGAAAATATCATGTGTAGTCCCTTAAAGCTGAGTATAAGCAGTCCAAAGGCGGTCTCCTCATACAGTGTCAGGGCAAGTGTGTTACCAGATGGACATATACTGAAACAATGGAGCAGCTGGCAGTGGTTAAGACAGGTGATGGGTCCTCATAAATCACTGTAGGCAAGCTTGATATGCAAAGGGTTTTTAGACGACTGTATCAAATAACACTACAGCATCTGTTGTGATTAATTTGGTAAATTTCTGCTTGGACACCTCCCAGCATCATTGAAGTCCAAACAGAAAGGGTGAAAAAGATCTAAACGTTCAACTCTATTGCATTATTTTTTGTTTACATCTTTTTCTCAGGTCTGGTTTCGCACAGTGACCTTGATGATCGTGCAATTGAAGCTCTAAAGGAATTTAACGAAGAAGGTGCTCTGCAAGTCCTCCTACAATTTAAAGATAGTGACCTTTCACATGTTCAGGTTTGAAAATATGTTACTTGTGCTATAATTCTGCATGATTGTGTTATTTCAGGATAATAAAAAATATATTATTCAAAAGCTCTGCAGATGTTTCGTGAAACTTTGACTACTAGAAAAGTTTTGCACACTTGAATGAATTGGATGAAATCACTCATTGTTATATTTGTTTTGCAGCTTGTAAGTACACATGTCACAATTGATTAGCCTTTGACTCTCTACAGAACAAAAGTGCCTTTCTCTGTGGAGTTATGAAGACATACAGGCAAAGGGAAAAGCAGGGGACCAAAGTTTCAGATTCTAATAAAGGACCAGATGAGGCAAAAATCAAAGTAAGAATTGCTCTTCAGCATTGTGTGTCATGGTTCAGATTTTTAAAAAATATATTAATATTCATTAACGGTTCATTTACTTGAAACTATTTTGTTGTGTTGCAGTGATTTATGTTTAACTTTCTAATTTGTCAGGCTTTGCTTGAAAGAACTGGATATACCCTTGATGTGACAACAGGTCAGAGAAAATATGGTGGTCCTCCTCCAGAGTCAACTCACTCAGCTGCACAGCCCACAGTTGGCACAGAGGTAAGGTCTTGAATGTCAATAAATCATTTGAGTCCATGATTCGTCACACAAGGCTAGTGTTTTCCAAAATGGACATATAAAATGTGTATTTTAAAACACATTCTTTAATTAAGTTAATGAAATGCATATGAATTGTAAAGTGGATATGTAGTAGGCAAATACGCATGTCATACATAAGCAATACATGCAACGTTTTTTGTTTTCTTATTGTAGTTAAAGAATTTGCTGACTAATACTGGCCTCTGTTACTTAGATTTTTGTGGGGAAAATACCCAGAGATCTCTTTGAAGATGAGCTGGTACCCCTGTTTGAAAAAGCAGGACCTATTTGGGACCTGCGCTTGATGATGGATCCTCTCAGTGGCCTAAACAGGGGGTATGCCTTTGTTACTTTTTGCACTAAAGAGGCTGCTCAGGATGCTGTCAAACTGGTAAGTGATGGCTTTATTTTGTTTTTAGGAAAAAAAATGGTGCAATAATAGAATAAAAAGTGATTTTTTAAAATTATTTTCTTGTAGTGTAACAACAGTGAGATTCGTCCAGGTAAACACATCGGTGTGTGCATCTCTGTCGCTAACAATAGACTATTTGTGGGATCCATCCCCAAGAGCAAAACCAAGGAACAGATAGTGGAGGAATTTGCCAAAGTTACTGGTAAATGAATTGTTGCTATCTGTTTAGCCTGGCTATTTAATGAATAGTTTGGCTCTTCAAAAAAGCTGAGTCTTCTGCTTTTGCTTTCTTTTAGAGGGCCTGAGTGATGTCATTTTATACCATCAGCCTGATGACAAAAAGAAAAACAGAGGCTTTTGTTTTTTGGAATATGATGATCACAAAACAGCAGCACAAGCACGACGCAAATTGATGAGTGGAAAGGTAAAGGTGTGGGGAAACGTTGTGACTGTGGAATGGGCAGACCCCATCGAGGATCCAGACCCAGAGGTCATGGCAAAGGTAAACAAGAATTCAGTGCCAAAAATGTTTGTTTGTGCTGGGTTGCTGTCTTGTGGAGCTGTAGGGTTATGAAACATTCTTGTCTTGGTTTTTTTTAGGTTAAAGTCCTTTTCGTAAGAAACCTTGCAAGCACTGTATCTGAAGAACTCCTAGAAACGACATTCAGCCAGTTTGGCAAGCTTGAGAGGGTCAAGAAGCTAAAGGATTATGCCTTTATTCACTTTGAAGAGAGAGACGGTGCAGTTAAGGTACTACTTATTATTAGTCTTATTTATTTTACAGGCCTTTTGGGTCAAATTTGTTGATGTAAATATGCACTGATTTTTAAAAAAATATTATTATAATTTCTTTTTTACTAGGCCTTAGCTGAAATAAATGGGAAAGATTTGGAAGGCGAACAAATCGAAATTGTCTTTGCTAAACCGCCAGATCAAAAAAGGAAGGAGCGGAAAGCTCAGAGACAAGCTGCTAAAAGCCAAATGTGGGTTCATGGACTGTGATGTCATTTTTGAGAGATTTAAATGTATTACTACAACCTGTTCTAATGTGGTTACATAATTAACCATGCATTTCCAATCAGGTATGACGAGTATTACTATTATGGCCCACCATATATGCCTCCACCCACAAGAGCAAGAGGAAGAGGTGGCAGGGGAGGATTTGTTTATCCCCATGACTACTACGGCTACGACGACTATTACGATTACTACGGCTATGACTATCACAACTACAGAGGAGGATACGAAGATCCATATTATGGCTACGAAGACTTCCAGGCAAGAGGGCGAGGCAATCGAGGAGCACGTGGAGCTGCTCTTTCCAGGGGGCGTGGTGCAGTTGTTACCAGAGGACGAGGAACCTTCTCTCAGCGTGGCGGTCCAGGATCCAATCGAGGGGCACGTGGCTCCAGAGGTGGAGTTCAGCAGAGAGGCCGTGTGGTACGTTATCAGAGTGCGCAAATAGTATGTAGATGTAGTCATCAAAACAATATGTGGTTGATTTTCTCCAGGTCACTTTTCAAGTGAGATATTTGCTGGTTTTCTGATTCTTTGATCTCAAATTATTCCTTTGCTATTTTCTCCTTTCTAACTGCTAACACACAAAAGGCACCTTGCGGAAGGAATGGACCAAAGGTTGGCCAGCTTTTTACTTTTTTTTACATTTGCCTCATTTAGTTTATTTCCTCTTTTTAGGTCATTCAAGAATACCTCTTTGATTCGCACGATGAGCAAATATTTCTAAATATTCAAGTTTACATAGGAAAAGAGTAAATTGGGTATAAAAGAAATGGTGTTGAGAATATTGGAACATGTTTTAATCAAATGTATTGAATCTCTTGTGTGTAGTAATTTGTTTTTGGTGTTTATAGTCAAGACCTTTTTTCTCTCAGCAGGGCAAGGGAGTCGAGGCCGGTCCAGATCAGTGACGGTGAACACTGACTTGCTACATGGGGTTACACCAGAAACTGCCAGTGTGTGAGATGGTAAGGTCAAGGCAATTCTCCGATGATGTTCCAGCTTTACAGAAGCAGATTCCCCCACTGCCACTCCTGAAACCCAGTGAAAATTCTACACATTACCTTTTGAACTTGCTGTATTGTGTCTTGCAATTAAAATGTCACACCTTCTCATTGTAACATGCCCCAAATATTACAAAATACACCAGTGAAAATAGATTCTTAAAGGATACTAAACATTGTTTTTCTTTTTATTTTGCACTTTCTTTAAGTCTGAGTTTGAAGTGGCTCGGTGGAGCTTGATGATAATGTATATTTTTGTGCTAATTGCAATTTTATTGTCAGAATATCCATGTTTGTCTAAATTAATGATTTGGATAAAGAGGACATGACATCTGCAGGTTTTTGGTGTAACCACCTTGCATGGATAAGTCAGGCATTCCAGGAAAGTGGTTCTTTTCAGAACTAGTCTTTAAGGGTTGGTTAACTACCTCAGTACAGAGGATTGAACTACCCTGCCTGTACTGTAAATAGGGAAACTTATATTAATGAAAGCAGGGCTTGTTTTTTTTATGAAATATGCATTAGAGCAGCTGCTCAAGATGTACTTATGTAATATAATCATTTTGCTGCTGCTCTGACACTGCGAACAGTCAAACTGGGCATGCAAAATAATCTCATATGATGAGCCTAAACAAGCCCTGCTTTTATTGTATTTTGAACTGAATTAGCGGTCCTGCTTCTTCAGATTATGTAGTTACTGGTTGTATGATTGTATGATAGTTTTGGAATAAAATGTTACTTTTGTAAAGGCTTGAACATCACAAAGGCGTCAACTGCTTTTGGTAAGCCCTGCAGTGTCCCTTTTTCTAGTAAATGGGTTAGCGGTTTGGGGTTACTTCTACAGTTAGGATCACAGATCATGTACCATTTTGTCTTTTAGTTTGAATCATGGGTGATTTTAATGATCAAATTCCCAATGAACTAGTTATGATAGAAGAAGGCAAGTGGGATGTGCATTTGGTACATGTACCTGTGGCTGTATTCAGTGTGATGGGGTGGGAATCATCATTTAGTGGAAAAAGGGATGCTGCTGCTTTGGTTTCTATTCCATTATATTACAAACAGTTGACTGAACCATTCAACCGGTTTTGTACACAGTTAACTCCCTCTTGATGAAGCTGTATCAACCTTTTGACAAAATGTTAGCAGTTTTAAACTATCGTTGGTGGCCAACAACGTTTTTGCATTCCTGCAAATAAATTGTTTTATACTGTAAAATGAGGTGAGTGTAACTTATTTTTGTAATAAAGTTTTTGATTTATATCCGTGTCCTAAAACTGATTGCTGTAGACTTCAGTCGGTAAAACTTGAGGTACCAGAAGAATAGTGTTAAGCTCGCATTAAATCGGTTGGACTACATTTGTAGGCAGTACATGTAAGTAAATTCACAAAACAAGCTTATTTACTGCAGTCAGTAAAGGTATAAGGAGGCCAGGATGGCATTAAACTTGCCCACAAGACATTTTTGCTGCTGGATGCTTCTAATTAAATAAAAGCCGAAGTGTTTGGATTTTGATACAAGTTTATCAAAAATTCGATGTTTTTTTTTTTCTTCTTCTTGAAGGTTGATTTGGAGGAACTAATATCACTGAAGTGCAGTAATCCTCATGTATTTAACAAGGAAACACTAGAAATGATTTTACTTTGGAGTGCGAGGCACGGGTGATTCCAACATATGCTATATTTCATTTTTACTAACAAATTTCTAGTAAATTACATTGTTGCAATCGTTAGTTCAGCACTTGATATAAAAATGCACCAAAATCTGACGGTTTAGCCACAGTTACATTAACACACTACCATACAACCATTCTATAGAAATGGTTGTATGGTAATTATAATTGCATGGTGCAGCCTTTAAATAAAATAATGCTCTTTTATAAGTGGATAAGAAAGACATTCTGCTTAAATAAGGATTGTATTGCAATAAAGATATAAAATGTCCTGAACTACAGAATCAATTGAATTTTAATCAATCGAGGGTAAATGAACTGTGCATGGGTTAAGATGCAGTATTTGCACAAGCACCATGAGTCTTGACCCCTCGGTTCGAAACGGAGGGTGGACAAACCAGTACACTGAGGTGCCTGTTTCAAGTCCAAATAAATAGGATTGTGTCAAAACAAAAACATGCTGAATCAATGCGGATGTCAGTAGGCTGTGGCGACCCCTAACGGGAGCAACCGAAAGGATGTACGCAAACACTTACATTAGCAACGTTTTCCCTGCATGTGCTTTGTAAAACTAATTTAAATATTAACCTTGAAAAATACATGTTTCCATGTTTTGTGTTGTTTATGGAATCGTAATGTATGTTTTAATGACTCGATTCTAACCGGGAGCCAAATAACGCCGTCGACCGGATCTGACGTAGTTTGTTGTCAAACCCTTGAATGCACGACTGTACCGTTATGAGGCGTCTGCATCGAGTGCACGGCTACCAGTTTATAAAATAATAATGCAGTTACATGGTTAATGCAATTTTATTAGGATAAGTGGTAAATATATTTTATAAATAGGTCATATAATTAAATAAATTACATTTGTGAAAATAATTAACAGCCCTGCCTCTCGTCAGGTAAGTACAGGGAGTTTGGTTGTGTAAATAGAAGAAGCTCACCGACATTCATTTTGGTCCTGACAGCCGCAAACATGTCAGTTTTGGGGCTTTATTTGCGGAGAATGAGGCAGAAACTGATTATATGCAGAGAAGTGGGTCGCCAGTATCCTGTCTTCTGCTTTCTGTTAGTCATCTTACTTCTTTCAACTGTTCTGCTAAACAGGTACCGACGACATTCAGCTGTATTCTTTACATATTTTATCACAAATAGATGAGTTATTGTGTTGTTCATTTTCTTTAAACATGTGGAATGTAATGCTTTAGTTGTATAGTTTATTGAAAAGTGAATAATTTATAATAACTGATGGAAGTCAAAGATTTCCTCTGTTTTCTCCTATTTTGTATTTTGTGTTTATCCCTGTGTTTTATAACATTTCTATTTATATTATTTAATAAATTAATAATATTTCATTAGCATGCCTGTGTTTGATATAATCTTGTAAATCTTATGTAATGTGTAACTACTGGTCCTACCATTAATCTAACCAAAATCATAAAATGTGACATTCAAATCCTAATAAACAAACAATAAGAGTTAAATTTTTGTTGCATTCTTGCAGGTCAAGATTTTTTTTCCCATAATTGCTTGATACTTCAGCTGCTCATCAGTCTGTGCTTACCGTTTTGTGACAATGTAAAGCAAATGTAATTTTTAAAATGTATAGCAAGATATAATTAGACTTTACAAATCTGTCAGTAATTATTACAGATGCTTCAAAAGTTTGAATTATAAAGAACCTTGAGCATAAACAAATGTTTGCAGGACTAAAATCAGTTTGCTGCAGTTCCTTTCTTTCAGTTAAAATCACCAATGATAGTTACTCATAAACTAGTGTACTAGCACTGTCTTAGGGTGAAAATATGAATGATTAAATGCATTGAATATTATACAAACAGTTTCGCTTTTACCTTAAGTTACCCTTTAACTAATTTGCGTTTTAGGTATCTTCACATCATCGTAGTTTTCTGGTCATTCTTAGCGGGAGTAGTTACCTTCTACTGCTCTTTAGGGCCAGATACTCTACTTCCCAATATACTTATAACAATAAAACCTAAGAAAAAGGTAAGCAAATTATTATTGCCCACCTAAGTGATAAGGTTATTGCAGAAAAATATATATCATTCTTGTTTATGTGTTCAAACAGCCAGACCATCAGGAATTGTTTCCTTTTGCTCATAGTTGTGCTGTCTGTGGGAAAGTTAAATGCAAAAGGCACAGGTAAAACTATAAAACTGCAACTTTCATAGTCACATAAATACCCTCAACAAGTTAGCATTATTAAATTATACATAATTATTTATATTTCTTATTCTTAGGCCAACACTGCTTCTTGAAAATTATCAACCTTGGATAGATCTGAATGTGCACTCAAAAGTGGACACGTCTCTTTCAGAGGTTTGGCAACTTGTAATTGTATCAGTTTGAAAGGTTCCAAAATTCGCCTTTTTGTATGACTTTTTTACCTACTCATCTTTACACAGATTCTTGAGCTTGTTCTGGAAAACTTCATATATCCTTGGTACAGGTGTGTTTTTATTTTATTCCCTCCATACTTATTTATGTCATTAAAAGTGATAAAATGTACCATACTAAAATGATTTTTGCTTTATAGGGATCTAACAGATGATGAAGCATTTGTGGATGAACTTAGAGTGACTTTGCGTTTTGCTGTAGCCGTGTTGGTTCGCCGTACACAACGAGTAATGCACTATTTTAAAATTTACTCAGATCATTATCTTTAATTTAGATTAAGATGATAAATACCTAAGTTCTGTCTGAATTTCACCATGCTTTATAATTTTGATAATGTTATAATGCAGACTTGCAGTTTATACTTCATTAAGTTATTCAGATTAAAATATTTAAGCTAAACAATTAGCAAAGAGCTTTTCCTCAGAAGGCCAGCAGGCAATTTATGAAGTATTTTTGCAAAATCTCAAATTCAGCAGTTATTTTTAAAAGATGACTGGATTTTAAGAAAATCATTTACTGTGAAGCGTATTTAGCTGACAATTTCATGAAAGATGACATTTTTGTGCAAGCATTTAAAGTTTAAGTCCCATTTGCTTAGGGGTCCAACTTGACAGTGGTGGGGCTGAAATTAACTTCCAGTTAACTTTCCAGTACCTAAACTGAGATTCCACTGCCTGTGGAGTGTTTTTCTTATAGCTTCAGTGTGGTTTTCCGGTTTAGAAATAGTTTGTCAAATTACAAGGAAAGACTTTTGCAGCCGTGGCCATTATTACTTGTGTAGTTAAATATGTGTTGGATATTCTAAAATAATTAGCAATAATATATAGAAAATATTCTAATCAAGCTTAACTTATTAAAATTAAAGTCAAAGCTCTAGGAGTTTAGGAGTCTAGGAGTTCAAAACACTTTTAAAACACTTCAGGCCTAGTTTGTGCATACCACAAAGGCATATAAAAGACATTAAGTACAGATGTGGTAAATAGTTTTGAATTGCACATCTTGTATTTACAGTGATAAAAGGAGACAATGTTGTTTACTTTACAGGTTAATATCCCGTCTCTAATCACACTTAAACTGCTGAAAGTTGCCATGAAACACATTGAAATAATTGCTAAAGCAAGGCAAAAAGGTATTTCATCACACACAAATGTATTTAAACATAAATAGACTACCTCTGGTCAAGATACAATATATAAATATCAACATTCATTTTTAAGTACATTAAACCATCTGTATAAGTGACATGAGAATGACATTTTACTGTTGACACATGTGTATGTGCTGTTGTAGTCAAAAGCTCAGATCATTTGCAGCAGGTGGCATTAGATGACATTGGTCCTGATCTACACGTGGCTTTACGCAGCAGGAGAGATGAGCTGCTCTACCTGCGCAAGCTTACTGAGATGCTCTTCCCTTATATTTTGCCTCCGAAAGCTGCTGACTGCAGGTAATAAAGCACTTTCGCTATGCGTGTCTTCTCCTTTTCTCTCCTGTTTTTGCACGTATTTCTTTCTTCCAGATCTCTCTCTCTTCTGATAAGAGAGGTTCTTGCTGGCTCTGTTTTCCTTCCCTCTATGGATTACTTGGCTGATCCTGTGAGTTTCAACCTAAAAAACTGCAGTTTCTGTGATGCTTTTTGTGCACACCTTTAACTTAGTGTTGCTTTTTTATTTTTTAGGATATCGTGAACCACCTGCTGCTTATTTTCATCGACAACTCACCAGTAAGAATTATTTTTCTGTTCACTCTGTGATAGTAAGTATTTCTGTTGTTATTTAATTGTTTGTGCCCTGATCCTTTTTTATAAAAAATGTTACCATGTTCATTTAAGTATAAATGAAACAGTAAATTTAAACTATAAACAATTAGGAATGTACATAATAAACTTTATTGCAAAATGGCAAAACAGTGAAAAACTTTACATTTAAATTAAATTGTAAAACAAATTTTAAATAATATCAAATTTTATACTGAAACAACAGGTTCTTGTTTGCTTAAAATGGTAACTAACTTCAAAACTCAAGTAAACTTTTATAGTTTTGCAATAAATTGTGATTTTTTTGTCTTAAACATTTATCCCAATATGTGTTACCTATACTTTTAACTGCCAGAGCTTCAAGACCAAATGTACATATTATAAAATCAGTTTCATTCGATTGAATCGTTTTAGAGTAAGTTGGTCATAGCATATATTAAAGGTGAAAGGACCTCCGTTTATTATATGATATGACCAACTTATTCTAAAATGATTCATTGGTTGACAGTCCTTGGTTGACAGGAACAGAGACTAGAATATAAAGTCATTATTATAGGACATAAATGTGTATACAATGTGTATTATAAGCTTCAGAATGGCATAAGGATTTTTTTGAAAGTCATTTAGGAAC
>JAYDZF010000009.1:14587218-14601901 GCA_034509105.1 Microcambeva barbata
TCTGCATTTATGGTAAATGTATATAAAAACATAAATTACTTTTAGAGCTACAGAGATCATAGTATATTATTATTATTGTTGTTATTATTATTATTATTATTATTATTATTATTATTATTATTATTATTATTATTATTATTATTACTGTTTGGCTTTGAAATTGTCTTTCCCATAATCTTGTCAGATTTATCCCTGGCATATGAAATCTATCAGTCGACCTATGGGTGAGCACATATTCTCTAAACTTGTGAAGCCAGTTTTTATGCAGTCTTAATGATCAGTTTTTGTGGGTTTCATCTGGAACCTTTGGTTTCCTCCCAAAACCCAGTAGTCAGGTTAATTGTAGATACTGATTTGCCCTAGATGAATGGATGTGTGTGCCCTGCAGTGGACTGGTGTGTTTCTGTGTGCCATGCTTCAATTGAAAAGCTTTGATAGGCGTCCCCAACCCCCCTCAACCATGACTGGGTAGGTTGTTAAAAAAGTGAGTGATTTAACACTACATATACACAGCATAATACAACTTATATACAGCTACACTTTTGTGTGTTCGAAAACATAGGGAGCTGCCGCGCTCCCTTGCTCTTAAACTAGAAAGCTATCTAACTAGTGAGCACTATAAGTCAGGTTATTTTGAACAGTGTATCTAGGTAGCAACTTCATCAAATTTCATTAGCATTAGCATCATGCTTTTGAAAACAATGGGACCAGCTAGCACAAGCATTAGCTGCTCGAATAACAGCTACCAAAAACACTTAAACTTTACCGACAAGCCAAAAAAGACAAATTAATAGACTTGTACACCTGTATACACATGAGGGAGTGTCTTACACATTAAAAATATTAACTTGTGAAAAAAAACTATTTGTGTCCTTCCTGAATGAGTGCATTTCCGATGCTGACTCAAACACACCCAAATCTTTGTGTACGCTTAGGAATTGTTTTGGTCATGTTCTTTTCTTTTGGAAAGTTAAATTGTTACATATAGCAACATAGAAAAACAAAAATAAGTAAACTACTTTGAATGGTCAGAACATGATATGTTAAAATGTATGGTGTCGACAAGTTCACTTATAATGGGATGCAATGTATGTTGGATTACAATTTCACTCAATTAACGTGAGATTTCTGAGGACCATGACTTGCAAATTGCCTACCAGTTGCAGTCATCACTGGAAGCTGCTGAAGATTAACACTCTACCTCATCCGGACTGAGTTGCCTAGTTAATACTAAAGACTTAATTATGGTGATCTGGTAATGGGGGAGAAAATGACAGGAATTCTGTCCACATGGCCATGCTTACAGTGGGATTAGGTACACACGCTGCTCTTAGCAAGCACAGGGAGCTTGATTTAGGTCCCACAGCTGCCTTTGTCCTGCCTTTAGGAATGAGAAGAAAGGGAAGGGAAGAAAAAAATTAATCTGTTTGGTGCTAGATCTTAATTCGATTGAATCTAGTGGGGCGTATAACTTTGGGCCTTGTACACACATCGGCAGAGGTTCAAAATTGTAAGTACTTACAGATTTGTAAACAAGCTTTACTCTGAGTAGTTATGCAGTGGTCAATTTTCTTTTGTTTCGCTCATTAACTGATAATTGATAATGAAGGATTAAGGGAGCAAGTCATTTAATCTTAAGTGAGACATCACTAAATATATCAGTTCCAGAACCTTAAGTGCTAAAGTCATTCATCACAGTACATCATGTTCACCCAACATAGTCATTGATGTAAAAAGTATGTAGGACAAAGGCAGCTGTGGGACTGAAATCAAGTTCCCTATTCTTGTTAATCTTACTGTATGTAGACAATGACACCTGACATCTTTCAGAAATTTGTTTTACAATGGTTTACATGCAGTAATGTAACATTAATTACTTTCACCCAACACCTATAAAGTGGTGTAGGTTTGATTATCACTTATTGCTAGGGTTTGTTCTCTGTGCTTGGGTTGGTTTTCTTCTATATAAGCTGTTTTTCTTTCTCTCACCATCATTCCATTAGATCCATGTAAAACAATATAGAAGCCTTATAATATAGAAGGGTTCCAGATTCAGTGGTGCCTTTAACCGTTTGAAAATGAAAGAACATTAGCATGCTCTTGAATCTCCCTGGATGTTTGGCTAAATTTGTCTTACAGGGTCAGATAGATAAGACAGAACCAAGTGCTTTAAGATTATTCAAAAAGTAACAAGCAGAAATGGACCTTATGGACAGACAGCCATCTAATTGCAGCACTTTATATAGTGGACATTTGTGTAAGAGGCAATTCTGAGCTCACTGTTAAATTAAACACCATGAAAGTGACTGATAAGATGGAAACTCTTGCTTTATTGGTAAAGCAACGGGGATACAAATAGAAGATGAATGCAGTTGAAAGCAGAATTATATATAAACACCCTCAATCAAACCTCTCAGTGTCACTGAATGGACCAGGCCAATCTTAGAATAAAAATCTGAATTGGACACTGCTCCCTTTTATCTGATCTTCCCTCGCACAGACATGCCTGTTCAGTTACATGGCTAAGTGTTGAATCTAAGGTCTTAAACTCATCACTATGGTGCATTAGCATTAGTCATTAATCGAAAATTTGATCAAAAGTATTTTTCATGGTTATAATTTATGGTACATGTTTGGCTTTGCATTTGTCATGAGTGGCTTTAAAACATTTTAAAATTATTAACTTTTTAATCTATAATGTTAATGAGATGTGTTTATAGGTATATTGGGGACATTTATCTAGAAGTAAGGGCATATGAAGAGCATATTTAGATGTTATTAAAAAAGACATTGTGTTGACTAAATAACAGATTTGTATAGGCATTATTAATATGTAATTGATTTTAAAGTATTTTAGTAGTTGGAGTACAATTAATCACCATTTAATATTTTGCATAGCAAGACCAAGCAATGTCATGTATTTGTATGTGTTTGGGACATCAAATGATTACATTAATAAGTCGTTTAAACATACCATTGCATCTAACAGTTTTATTCCAGAAGCTGTTAAAGAAAAAAAAAATCACAACCCGTCAAGCCAGACCCACCTCTCAACCTAAAAGAGTAGAGAAAAAATCTATGACTCTCCACAGAGCTGGAGAAGCCCATTACTACGTTCATCTTTTCAACATTTGACAGGTGGAAGTAGAACTTTGGGGTTTACGTTTTAATTATAAAGAATTCCAGATGTGAAAGGAGGCTCATAAATTAGAAGCAGAGCTACTCAAATGTCTTTTTTCAAAGGGACCAAGGGGGTCAGCATCTGCTTTTCATTGAAGTGAATGTTATTAAGGGCCCTGGCTAAAGAAAGCCTTGAGTCCCCCGTCTGGCCCCACAATAATTGACACTATTAAATGTGCCTAAACAGATTTAGACTGTTCAGAAAACTTACATTTGTCTTGCAGAATGACTCTCATCATCTGCTTCCACAGAAAGAAACCTGAGAACAATTAATGAACATTTAATCGTTTGCACAGCGAGAATTAGAAGGATGGTGGCAAAAAATAACTGATGATACAGCAAATCAGTCTGTAGGATGACTTCAAACAGCAAGATGCTACCACGCCAGTTTTATTATGGTAAGCATGAGATAGAACAGTGTGACATCTTACATCGTGGGTTAATGGGTATGATGCTGTACTAGTGGTTGGTTGCTGCTTGAATCCTACTACCAACAGCTTTCCACTGTTGGACCCTTGAGAAAGGCCTTTAACCTTCAATTGCTTAGACCATGTTAAAATTTGAAGGCAATAAATAGTTTTAGACAAACAAAGCATTAACCATTATTGAATGCTGAAATAGTATCCTCTTCTTTCAAAGTAATTATTATCTAAGGCTTTGCTGTACTGAGAAAAAGATTGCATACATTCCTGCCAAATTAGTATTTCTACAACTCTGTTTGATACTCACTCAAGAATGTGGAGAGTGATGTAAGGATTTGATATTGCTGTAGTTTCCAAACAGGCTATTGCACACAATAGTGTCACTAAATAAAATGTTTCTAAGCTGTTTGCGTTTGGTGCGAGGGCTTACAGTTTTTACATGGTGTTAGACCAACTGAGGCGGAAAAAACGAATCCAAGTCGGCGGGAGTGAAGTAGGACAGGAACTCTCCAGGGTGTGATTGAAAGGGTGAGAAGTTAATTTGGCAGGTTTTCCTCCTCACTTTGCTAATGTTTCCTCTCAGGACCAAGCAGCGCCACCCCACTACCACTATTCCAAAAAAGCATATTTTTCTGTTTAGTCCTATGCGATTCCCATTGCCTTGCTCTCTTCAATTTTCCAAACCTCCTCCCCCAATGCACCTTCTCTCCCAGTGGAGCATGTTGACCCGAAACCAAACTTTCTCTCCCCGGGACACTTCCTGCTCTGCAACACTGAGTCTCAAGTGTGTTTTTTCATGAGCGTTGGGATCAGGGAGGGGTGTCATAGTACTTGAAGACCATGTCAGTGTATCTTCATAGCCTGTCAATCACAGGCTCAGTGAGGCTTAGGGAGTTGTCTGGAAGGATGCTGGTGGCCTTACTCTCTTCAATCACCACCAGGAATAATTCTTAAATCAACAGCTACACTTTCCCAGGTCAGGAGAGTCAGAGGAGAGTAATCAATGACAACTGACCACATTAAATATCTATTATTCATTCTCATTTGGCATGTTCGGTGACCTTTGTGAATGCTGTGTTATATATTATTAACCCGGAGAGGTGCCTTGATTAAATTACAACAAATAAACACACAGAAGCTGTTACAACAATGTAATGCACATGAACAGGTCAGGTCGCTCATGGTTTGGTTCTACATCGAGTGTAAGGTAGGCTACAAAAAAGATTCAGGTTAAGATAAAAACATTACAAGCAGTACAATAATTCTTCAATTACGAAATGTTTAAAATATTTAAAATGTCAGTGATAAATATTGTATACATATTTAATCATTATGAGCTTTTCACTCCATTCACTGAAACAGCCATGTTCCAATACTTTTGTTTATTAGAATGTTTATGCTTATGTTTTCCACTTTTGGTGACATTTATGACAGGAAGGGTAGTTACTCATTTCACACAAGGTTCATCATTTCCCACGGTTACATTAAACATAGTCATGGACAATTTTCTATTTCAAAATATACACAGGGGCAATGTTTCGGAATGAACCCACACGCGGCTAACGCACTGCAGGCTGTTGTGTTAGACAGGCCAGGTTGGCTAGTGACAGTGTACAGCCCCTCTCCTGCCTCATTTATCTGCTGTGGCAGCAGACAGAATGCAATTTCCTGAGAAAAGGGGGAAGCCACGGGTGGGGGCTAAACACATCAAAGCAAACTAAGAGCTATCAGGAACTTGAGCACTGCCAGCACTGCATGCCAACTCTTCCTTTCCTGCTCTGCGACGGCTGGACAGACGCTGGGCACAGCACAGCTGATAAAAATAAGGTTCTCTCCAGATGCAGACACCTTGCACAGGGCCAATAAGGGCAGCCATTTGACATGCATCAGGATTGAGGAAAGGTCACAGTTTATCGCCTAACTGGAGCTTCCTCCTCAGCACTACGCTTTGGTCTGCTGCTTTTGGGTTCTGTTTTTGGCTATCTGAGGTAGACCGGTAGTGCTGTTTGGTGGTATGTGTTTGAGTGCTCTTTAATGGAAGCGATGTGAGGGAGCTTTTTGTAAATGCTGTTTCAAGCCACGGCTAGGCTGTCATTTAAGAGTAAAACAAAGGGATTCAAAAAACAAGTAAATAAACAAGGGCTTGTGCAAGTGATTTCACATTTGTCATTTTCACAGGTTGTTACCAAGTTGAAGTCCCATATTAAACCGTGAATTTCATGCTTTACAACGAAGACTATTTAAGTTCATGACATTAGTTTTCTACTCAGTCACCTTTCTTTGTGATAAAATTTTTTTCCAGCATTGTCCCATTTTAAATGCCATCAGCACAAACAGATTTTGGTTGAGCACATAATCATAAGTGCACTGCTACTTTTACATAATCACATCGCATTTTCGTCTCCTTAAAGCTTATGTGAATAGTCCAAACTCCCCCCCCCCACACACACACACACACACAATGCTTCCGGAAAGTATTCACAGCGCTTCACTTTTTCCACATTTTTGTGGAATTCATTATTTTTTACATTTTCTTAATAATTCTACAAACAATACCCCATAATAACAAAGTGAAAACCGATTGTTGGATTTTTTTTTGCGAATTTCTTTAAAATAAATCACATGTTCATTAGTATGCACAGTGTTTGCTCAATACTTTGTGTAAAACCTTTCTCAGAAATCAAAGCCTCTTTTTAAGTATGTTACTGCAAGCTTGGTACTCCTATTTTTGGGCAGTTTCTGTTATTCTTCTCACAAGCTCCTCACAAGCTCCTCACAAGCTCCATCAGGTTATATAGGGAGCATCATGTCCAGATCTCTCCAGAGATGTTTGATCGAATTCAAGTCTGGGTGCTGGCTGGGCCACTCAAGAACGTTCACCGAGTTGTCCTCAAGCCACTCCTTTGTTATCTTGACTGTGTTCTCAGGGTCGTTGCCCTGTTGGAAGGTGAACCTTCACCCCAGGTCCAGAGCACTCTGGAGCAGGTTTTCTTCAAGGATGTCTGGTCACAGTTGCAGGAAAGACAAATGCAGCAATGTACAGTCTCCCAGTCTCTGCGGCTAAAAACAACCCCACAGCATGGTGCTGCCACCACCATGGTTCACTATGATAAGCGGTGCCTGGTTTCCTCCAGAGATGATGCTCAATTTTTGTTCTTTAGACAAGAATGTTTTGTTTCTAATGGTCTGAGATTCCTGTAGGGGCCTTTTTGTAAACTGTGTGTATTATTTTTTATTTACTGTTTAATTTACATTTTTATAAATCAATGAGGAAACCATGGCCTGATGGTTTAACTTTATTTTATCTTATCTTATTTAATGTGCAATGGCAATAAAGTTAATTCATTCATTCATTCATGATCCAGGTTACTGTGCTCATTGGGGTCTCTAATGCTGCAGAAAATTTTCTATACCCTTCTCAAGATCTTTGTCTCGATACAATCCTGTCTAGGTGGTGCACAGACAATTCCCTGGACTTCAGGGCTTGGTCTGTGCTCTCATATGTACTGTCAGCAATGGGACCTTATACACAGACAGGTGTGTGCCTTTCTAAAAGGCAATAAGATGCCAGTGCTTTCCCTGCTCCTGCTTTTATGTGCTGTTAAATAGTCATGCTTCCAGAGCAGAGGAGATAAAGTCTTGGGAATCCATCCCTGCCCAAATACTGCACCTGCCCAGTGGCTATTAACTCCTTTGAAGGCACTAAAGAGTGCTCTTTTTGCCACACTGCATTAAAACTAATTATTAGTTGGCCTAAGGCAAAAAGAAAATACCAACCGACCCAATTTACCATTTCTAAACCTGCAACAGTTGTGTTTGCTTTCCCTGGACCATACCTTTAAAATAAGCATGTAATGACTAAGCCTACTTACAGTGTCTATATAAATAATATATGAAGTTCTAAGTTTAGGGCTGGGAATGATGTGAATTTCACATGTTTCAAACTAGCCTTTTAATAACCCATATGTTTGTTTTACAGGGAGTTCTGGTTAACCCCATAATGCAACATGAGGGCCTGATGCATCCCAGTTTTATGTCTTTCAATAATGGCTCTTGGAGGCAAGGTTAACTTAAAGGAAAGGGGGCATTCACAGAGGGAGGGAGCCCTTATCAAAGCCATCAGAAATGCCTTGTCGGCAGACATTCATTGGACTCAGAGAAAATAAACCAAAATACCTCCACAATGACTGAGTGTTAGGCAGATAACAGTTGGCTGTGGGGGTGCTGTTCCCCTTTCTCTCAGTGGCTGCTCACCTTCTCCATCTCCCTCTCTCTTTCTCTTCTTTTCTTTTTCTTTTTGGTTTTATTAGGAGGAAACAGAAAGCCTCAGTGTGAGAAGCCACTTGTTATCTGAGAGTCTTGGGAATCAAGCCCTCTGCAGAGTCTTCACTCACCACACTAATGAAAGCTGGACAATTTGTGTGCTTTCGTTCCCAACATACTTAAAACTTCATTTCTGGTCCTCCTCCAAAACCACCTCACTCCACCTCCACATTTATCCCACCTCTTCTGCTCTCCCCCAAACAGTACTTAGATTCGAGTCTATTCATTATACCCTAGTGAGGGCTTCAAAGCAAGTAGCGTTTATTAAACACAATTTATTGTCCATTCATCATCAACCAGACTTTGAAGTATCCATTGTTTCTGAAACAAATTGTAGCCTCTGCAAAATCACCCTTACTTTCTGAAAACAATTCCATATTTTAATGATACAGTTCAATTCAAAAATGGAATGCTTTTTAGTAGCTTTTACAATTCCATGTTGACTGTGATCTTGTGCTCAATGAAGGTTGGGTTGACAGGACTCCTCTTTCTGAGCTCCAGAGATGTGCAGAGTCAAGTCAGGTCTGAGTAATAGACAAAGCCTCCAGGTAACTTCAGATCGCTTTGATTCATTCCTTGCCTAACCACGACCTCAAAGATTTTTTTTTTTTAGTTTTACCGTAACTTTATTCCCTGGGTCAACTTCTTTTCCTAGTCAATCTATCCCAAACAATGGAGTCACTTACAAAGCATTATGCACTGTATGACCAAGAAGCCACCAGGGGAAACGAGTTCAAAGGGATGGAAGAGTTGCTCTCTATGGCCAAGTCCCCAGCCATGAGATAAATACATGTGCATTCAACGTGCAGGTGCACAGCTCTTAACTTCCACAAAACCGTAATCATCTCAGCAGAACAGAGCACTGATACAGCCAGCTGCTGAATAGCCCTACATTCCTCGATTAAGAAAAAAATGATTGATTTTCCTCATGCTCTTCTGCTTGTCCTCTCAATTTTTACTTTAATTCATATTAGCATAAACGTTCAGCTTGTTATTTAAAATTATAATTTTATTTTGCTCATTCCATAACATGGAGGTAAAATATATCATGTGGTTTTTTTTTTGGTTTTTTTTTTTGCTTCAGTCCTCCCTGTGGGGAAAATAATTTATTTTGGATCCGAATGCCATCTTCTGCAGGTGTAGTTAGAAATAGAAGAACAAACATTCAGCAGTCCAAACACTGAGGTCAAGTATTCACAGAGGCCTGCTCGGGAAGTCTGTGGCACCTGCCCTATTTTCTCGACATAAGTCTTTAAAAGAGGCTCAACCTGTAGAACCATCTAAAACTTGCTTGATAGTGAACACTTGTGTGTGGACTGACCTGATAGGAAATAAATTTGATTTGAATTCTACCTTTTATTCAGGAATAGAAGACAGGCAGTCTTGACCATTTTAATGGTTGGTTAACGGAATGTCACTAGGCAGTTGTAGCATGTGTGGCTGTCCGTGTAACTCTTCTTTTGTGTTTTATGGCCTGACAGTGTTCAACTGCATCTGCGTTAGTGAACCTTAACCTCACATTTGCAACAGTGCATTCCTGGACGTGAGTTATGATAGTGTAGAGTAGGAACTTGACTCTTCAGGTGGTCTATGTCAAAGACCTGTAACCTGTGTGATCAGCATGTTGAGGATTTGTGTTTGCTGACATTAACGCATTGCCATGTGATTTGTATAAGCAGTCCAGGTGTTAGAGTCCTGGATCCCTTGTCTTTTTGTTGTAATTTTCAGACTACATGATGTCACATTCTACACAATTTGGAGCAAGCAGCAGTGATTGTCTGCTCTGTAGTGGGTGGTGAATAAATATTTTTGCAATGCAGTGTAGTCTTATGGTTAGGCATGGACAATAAGATCACAAATAATGTTGTGTGTTTGTGTGTGTGTGTGTGTGTGTGTGTGTGTGTGTGTTGACATAAAGCTGCTCACAACCTTCTCGTAATGCTTTTTACACTACAGTGATAGGTTTATACATTTGTCATGTTAGATATTTTTTGATTCGTCAAAATCTTGACTTACTTTCTCTCTCTGCTGAGCTTAATTTCACTCTTCAATGAATGTTCTCTAGGTTTTAACCCACATTCAAAATCTTAGCTACTCTAAATTGTTCCTAAGTGTGGTATTTGTGAAAAGGTAAGTGGGCATCTGATCCAGAACATGATTCTGCTCTGCTGATCAGAATAAACCATGACGAGTTTAACTTCAAGGGAGATGCTAACATACTCATTTACACCTAGGGACAATTTAGTGCTGCATTCAACCCTTTGCTTGTAGATACATAGCTGGAGGAAAATCAGAGTAAATCTAGGCAGACACAGAAGGAACATGGAAGAGATTAACTTCATGTGTGCCTGAATATCAGTTTCCATTGTGGTGTAACACCTTCTTCCACTAAAATTGCAGAATTCTCTAAAACTATGTTATGCTCTTGAAGAACCCCCGAACCTTTTGCAGTCCTTGTAATAGGCACAAGCAACTGACTTAAGCAACTGACCACAGGCTTTTTGATTTCTGCATGCAAGCATGGTGTGTGTGTGCATTGGGCTGTAGGACCTTCAAAATGGTCAAGCAGGTAATTGGTGATGTGGGAGTGTCTGTAATGTGTGAGTGTAAATCAGTTACTGAGATAGTATGCATGTGTGTGGGGCTGCTGGAATGTAAGGCTGAAACCAGGGGCCTCCGAAGCTCTAATAGATTAACAGCACGATCTGGCACGCTAATGGAGATTGTATGTGATGTAATGAGCTTTTAATTAGGTCACCTCTGAGCTTGACCCTGGTGTAATGAGTGGGGGCTAGGGGAGTTTAGCTGTGGAGGGACAGCCTGGTGATAGCCCCCTGACCTGCAGGTGTGAAACAACCCAGGCTGTAAACAGTGATGGACATTCCAGGCATACTCCACTCAGCATCTCTGTTGTCCTGCAGCCTGCCAACCAGTCTAGCTCCTGGGTACACAAGAAAAGGTTTCATGGGTCCCAATGCAGGACAGTTTGTGAGGCCTTTCTGCCATAGTGGGTGGTTCTTTTAGTGATCATGTTCTCATCTTACCAAATTTTGGAGTTTTCAGTGCATTTTTCTCTCTATACCTTGATTTAGATCTCTTTTTGTTTCCAGACTAGTCATCTCCAGTTCTCTCCTTCTGGAACCATGCCACTAACACTGCCCCCCACACTGGCCAAAGAGGGCTGAAACTATTATATGCCCTTTTGACACCACTCTTCATCTGTCCACAATGGTGTTTCAGAGAGAGCTTTATAGTGTTCAAAGATACACACAAAGCTCTTCAGATCATCATTTGCTAGTGCAGATGCTGACTATAACTTACTAAACTAAACTGGTATATCAGCCTTTTCAATGTTGATATAAATAATTATTATAAATATAATTATTGTTCTTGTCTTCATTTTAAACATTATAACAAATTGTCTTTGAGCATTTTCACAACATCATTTCAACTATATGCATTAATTCTTAACTTATTTATAAATTGTCATAATTATAATATTAATTTAAACACTATGGTTTTAAGAGTTTTAGGATTTAACATTGTAAATTCAGCAAAGACATTAGCTTGTCAGATGTGCCTAAATACTACGATTAAGATAAATTCTCAAAATAATGTATTCTTCAGATTAATGTATTCTTCTGATTGTTATGCTGTTAATATTTCTTCTTTGATCTCATTAATCGAATCTGCAGTATAATGCAAAAAAGCTACATGTTCATTTTTGGCCCACACAGTAAAGGTGTCACTTTTCTTTTGTTTTCGGTAGGATTTTTTTGCTATACTCAAAAGGTTAAGACAGGATTAGATTTTTTGTCATTAGGTTATATTTTGCTTAACTTTTAAACATTTGGCTTTCATTAACAGAATTCATTTACAGCTACTTTGGAAAGATTAAATGGATATCAGTGATGTGATGAAAGGGCCCCAAAACCAGGAAATAAACAGTGTCTGATCTTGATTAATATGACCACAGGCAACCATGTAATGATTATGTATACAAGCAACTGTAGAGTTGCTTCTGGGTATTTGGATCTGTGTTGTATAAATATACCAGGCTTTTCAGTGAAAGACAAACCATTTGAGTAGTTTCCTGGAGTGTTTGGTATAACCTTGAATAGGTCACATTAAATGTTAATTATAACTCATATGTAGAAGAATACATTGCATAGAACCATCTCTTTAATATTGTACAATATATTATTATGTTAAATTAATCTACATTTCCACACTATTTAAACTTATTTTTCATCATTATTGTTATTATTATTCATATTGTTATTCATTTAATTTGTAATTATTTTAATAAATATTTACAATTTACATTATTTCATTAAAATATGTCTGTAGGTGAACTGACTTGTTATAATTGCAGTGTTCTACACTGGATTCACCACAATCAAGGAAAACAACATTAAAACAAATTTAGTAGTAAATTTAATTTCCCATAATCTGGTACACTGTCAAATGAAACTTGACAAAAGAACAAATGAAATAGGAACTCTAAAATGTCCATTGCTCCCATTACTCTTTCTCTCTTTCACTCTCTCCTTCTCTCCTGTCATTCTTATTTTTGTAGCCTAGACTCATTAAGATCCTATAAAGTGACTCTTCTTAATGAGAAGGGTTTTATTGGGTTCTTAAAGAGCCTCTGGGGGATAATCAGACTGAAATAGGAAGTCGTCTGTCTTGACAGGCTGCTCCTTTTCTCAGCGGTGGTCTGGTGAGTACGGGCCTCTCTTTGTAGCCCATTGCCTCGGTCTTACCTCACCTAAAACACCACTCCATCCCATCTCAATTTTCCTTTTGTTTGGTTTCTCTGAAATGACAGAAGTCAACTGGTACCGTCTGCATCTGTGATGCCAAAAGCATACTGATTAGCTTTTTTCTTCTTCTTTGGCCTCAGTCTATACCTTGCTTTGGTTTATCTCTCTCTTTATCACATTGTGAATTTTACGAGGCAAGGCTCCGGATATATTCCTGAGCTCAGGTCATCCTCTCAACAGGGGGTCAGTGTCAGTTTGTGTGCTGCATGTGGCTACTTCTCCTCTGGCCTCGGCAGAGCCGAACTGTGTTATAGCTAAACTGTAAAGCACAGTTCAACATAAGCACTCAGAATAAATGGACTGGTCAGTAGTTTCAGAAACACCTTTGTTTGGAGATACATTTGTTTCTTATACTTTGTTATATCTGGTTGATGAGAGTGTATGCAAGACTCCTGAGTGCAATGTTACATAGAGCAAACTGAAAGAGGCAATGAAGGGATGGGGTAAGGGGGACTTAGAGGTCATTTACCGGATGTTGCTTTTAAGATCAAATTGTGTTTATGAATGTCATGTCAACCACTCTGCCAGTGAGGGTGAAAACTTATCTCTTAGCAGATGTTTACTTCACAGGTCGAAGGGCACGCCGTGTTTACAACTGAGACTGGGGGCCTGGATGAAACTTGTTTAGAATTGCAAATGCTGCTGTGGGCAATTACCTTAATCAAATTAGATTTTTTCTCCTTCGCTCTCATTTTTTTTTTGTTCCTGAGAAGAATTTGCCAGATTCAAAACAACTGCTGCTCCGACTCGCTCCCTTTATGTCACTTCCTGCCCTGGGCTCACAGCAGCCCATCAGCTTCCTCCGTTATTCATTCCATGCTGCTAATGTGCTGCGAAGCGCTGTGCCAATGAGCTGTTAGTGGAATCTATTTAGCTTAAGGGAAGCAAGGGGAGGGTCTGTGGTCTCTGATTATGAATAGAAATGTAAATCTGTGCATATTTGTTAAAGTGGTAGAGTAACTGTCCAGCTGCTTTGTGTAACTCTTTCTAAAACAGACATGCCTTTTAGTTCTTGGCATCAGATTCAAAGAGACTTGAAAGAGAGACGGGAAAGGCATGGCTTTCGAAATGGAATCATAGAACAGAGTGAGATAAATGGTCTTTGGTTTTACTTTATATAAGACCTTGATATTAACATTGGAGACAGTAAAAATGCTTTGTATGAGCAGGAGATAAAGTGAGATAACAAGTCAGAGCAAGTGCCAGAAAGAAGGTTAGAAAGTCTCAGGCCCGGAGGTCATCAAAAATAAGGGATTAATGTCTAAGGAATTCACTTGTGATCTGTGCTCTGTAGATATTAGACAACTAAATAGAATCTTAAGACCTGTGTTTTCTTTTGCAGCAAAAATCAAGTCATGTTCCTTCCTACAAAACACAACCTATGGAAAGGTCATAGTCTGGTCACTCTGTAAAAAAAGTCTTGAATTTCTGTCACTGAGGCTTGAAACAACGCATTTGCACTGGCAAAAATCAAGAATCAGACAAGGGTGGGGGAGCATCTCGCAGGCTAGAAAGGTAAATGAACTCAATGAGACAGGCCAGCATTGTAGACCCAATTACAGAGTTACTCTAAACACACCAGTTGGCTCTTCACACAGCTCACTCCTTTCCACACTGATTTAAGTAGTGCCCCAGTGTCTAAATGGTAAAATATATTTCTTATTTTTATAAAGCACTCAGTTTTATAACACTTCTCTTCAATCTTCCCTTGGAATTATTATCCTCTTATAATATTTGACTCCTTCACAATTTTAATGACTCTCCTGCTTGAAGAGTTTGTATTTTTGAGGTTGATGGGAGAAGTGTAATTAATGTAATTAATGCCACCCTCGTCTGCGGCCTATATACACACATGCACACACCCACACTCACACACTCCCTGACGACCTATGATCTCCATCCACCTCTGAAACTATGGATTGCAGGATAGGG
>JAYDZF010000009.1:14624404-14636221 GCA_034509105.1 Microcambeva barbata
ATAGTTGAACAGTTTTTAAATTAGTTATCCACTGCAGCTTTAGTTTTATGATAATCAAACACCAACAATAAATATTCTATTCAAGGTATATCCTTTAGAAGATAGGAACTATGGTTTGATTCCTTACATTAATTTTATTAGGTGAAACGTAAACCCCCCCTTTCTCGTTGCTCAAAATGTTGTTGGTAAACTTAATGTGGCTGTAAGGTCACTTCTTTATTTTTTACTTTTTATCTATTTTTATTGGATGCTTATTGTTTAACTAGTGTGGAAACAGGGAACGGTCTAAAACGGAACATAAGTAAGTTTCAAACTCGGATCACCATCAGAGCTCTGACTCAGTAATAAATCAACTGCAGGGAGCCCTGACGTTGCCAAACCAAGATGTTTGGGTTTTGTGTATTTCTGCCTCTTATATTCTAGGAAAAGCTAAAGTGTAGTAGAACAATAGAGAAGTTATGTGAAGGTTTGTGAAATATAACAGCCCAAGTTTGCTTTAAGAAAACAATGATATTGAGGAATTACTTTCACTGCTTTAGAAAAAAATGACTAAGTACTTGATTTTAAACCACTTTAAATTATAATGTAATTCACAGAAATATATTAATTTTTTATTCATGCAAAATATTATTTTATAATGTGTTGTTTGGAGACATTTATAGTATTAGGTGCAACTTATTGAGGTACATTTTAAACCAACAGTTTTGCAGACCCGTATCAGTGATTCTATGACCATTCGGATTCAAGCAGTGCCCAGCATTGTGGTACAGATTTATTATGCCATGAAAGTCCAAATCAATCTGCACAGACATTGTGTTTAATTATTTAATCTTTACCTAGAGTAGATAAGTCTCATATGCGGTTATTTCCACGTTTTCATTTTGACTTAACAGAATTTAAAAAATCGTATTTGATCAGAAGCTATGTACCACATTGTAATCACAGGGCACTGGCCACATACAGTGAATTCCTGTTTAAAAAGACATGGGATCTAAATAAAGTGAAAAATGATGTGTGCTTAACAAGTGGTTATAGTTAACCGAGAAAAAATCTGGACACAGTCCGTTTGTCACAGTAACAAACATTTTGGAATGTAAATCTTCAACTGACCTAAACAACTCTTGAGCCTGTTACACATTACACATCTGCTCTCTAGGGCCTAGAAGCGACTAACAACACAATACAGTCTGTTTTCAGCTGGAGTGATAAGTGATTCGGTAAGACTTCAGTGAAACCTAAGAGGGATAAAACGCTAGAATCGGGTACTTACATTGGCTGTTCTTGTGATAACCTGCTCCCCAATTCCTTGTCAGATTCCTCAACACATCTTAAAGGCCATGTGAAAAGTCTGCTCTCATTATGTTAGGTTGGAGTCAATGGCTGTGAGGCCCACAGGACTCTGCCAAAACTTAGGAAGCAATGGCCAAATTTCTCCATAAGCTGCTCTGATTGCAAAAGAACTTGCGATGCTCTTCTGCATCCTCAAGCACATCTAAATAAGATCTTGTAAATATTTTGGACAGTGCATATTTGGGTTTTGTGGTCTAAACCTACACCAGATGTTTGTGCTTGGACTATTTGGGTGGCATCAAAGCCTTGCATTTTAATTCCATTAAATCCTCTTGTTTATCAGATGGAATGATTACTCTGATATTATACGTAGTATATATTGAGTTATCTATACAATATTTGTGTATGTTGTAAGACAACGCTCTACATCTTTAACTTATCACTGATGATGAAAACTGATCAAACACACGAGTCTGTCCAAGCTGCGCGCTGTGCGTACTGGGTCAATCGAGGGTCACCAGCATTATCAGGTTCCGGACTCATTCCTTGATTGCATGGAGAATGACCACATGAAGCAACAAACCATACTAACAATTGTGTACTCCACTCACACACACTTTTGCAATGTGCTTTAGCATTATTCTTGTTATTATACATAATTTTCTGTGTAATGCTTGGGTTTACTCCAGTGAATTCAGATCCAAAAAATGACACACATTGCTGTTCTCAACAATTTAATTTTGGCCTTCAGCAGAGTGGTGCTATTGTTGTATTAATACTCTTACATTTATAACAACTATTTCTCACTGTACTTTGACCAGGGATTACTCTTGTGAAAGTACTTATATACTTATACGCTCTACATTGTTATAGCCATGAATGTTTGAGACACCAGCAACAATCAAATATTACTATCATAGTTAGTGTTTGTGTAGATTTGTTTGTCGTTAAGGGAGAAGGGGGGTACTGGTGTCCGGGCACCACCTGGAAACTCTGGATTCAGCATGTTTTTGGAAGAGAACCTGGAGAACACCCACTCAGACATGGGAAGAAGGGAGTAAAATATCTTACAAACAATACATGGGGGATGATAATCAAACCCAGATCTATGTAAAAACCCTCAATATTAATGTTGGCAATACTAATGTTCCATACTAAGTTGCAAATTGAGTCAAACTTTAAAAGCTTACAGATTAAAAAACTTAATGATTAATGATTGATTAAACCTTGATTTTAGCAGATAGGCAACATATTAGCTTTTAATTATATCACAAGTGTGGCAACGGGATGATGAGAATGGCTCCAGTCAGGCTGGTTTGGCTGAACTAATGTTGGGGGTTAAATTGATCTTTGGATTGTTTTTTCTGTGAGCTGTTAAAAGTGGAGTCTATCTCTTCTTTGACTATTGCACCTCTATTTTCATGCTAATTGTACTGGCCTACTATCTCAACTGTCATGTGCCGTCTGATAGCACTCTTATTGAGCACAGATAGATCCGTTGAACTTGTTTTGTAATTCTTTTGGGGTAATGCATTTAAAGTAAACAAACTTCTATTTAACTTATCTTAGAAGTTTGTGTGGATTGTAGAACATTTTAAAATCAATGATGAGTTATGTTTTTATCTTAATCTTTCAGGACAAGACTCTATCCAAAGTTCTCAAGCAGCCGTCCAGCAGCACATAACATTTCCTTAAGGAATCCATCCAGCATCGGCCCCCAACAAACATGGACTGTTTTCCCATGCTTTATTTCTTGTCGGTAAGTGAACCACACCTAACACCATTTTGGTCATGTGCCAAGAGATTTAAATGGTTGTACAAAGTCTAGAGCACATTAAATGCATTAGTCCTTCTAACAAAAACCCAGATAATAAAGGGGATCTTTTTTGACTTTTGCTCTAAAAGTGTGTTAAATGTGTGGCACGCAGTCCTTTGTTTGGCTGTAGTCAGGCCAGGCTTGTAGGGATCCTACTCTTGATCATCTTAAGAGTTTACTCTGACCCTGAGGCTGCTCCTGTCCTATTTGTCTAATCATCCTGCTCAGGGAAAGGTAAGGAGAATGTATGGCTCCTAGGATTCCATTCAAAAAGAGTTTTTATTCTCTGAGGACGTTTTTATGGATAAAAAGGACAGGTTTTATGATATAATGTGGTTTTAAACAAGCCAGACAGCAATTACTACCTATTAAATGTTTTCACTGGGAACTATGATGCAATTTTGAATTGTGCTGTTTTGTGTAGCTAAACATCTCTTAACACAGTTCTCTTTATTTTCTCCTCCCTCTTTCTGTCTGTTTTCTTGCATTCTCCTTTCCTTCTGTCTCATCAATCATCCAACAGAGACAACATGATTCCTGGTAATCGAATGCTGATGGTCATTTTATTATGCCAAGTTGTACTGGGAGAGAGTAACCATGCTAGTTTAATACCTGAGGAAGGCAAGAAAAAGGTGTTGGGCCATCACCCAGGGCAAAGCCATGAACTGCTGCGGGACTTTGAGGCCACACTGCTGCGTATGTTCGGACTGCAGAGGCGGCCCCGACCCAGTCGCTCAGCAGTGGTGCCTCAGTACCTCGTTGACCTCTATAGGCTGCAGTCAGGAGAGGTGGAGGAGGCTGAAGCCCATGATGTCGATTTTGAATATCCTGAGAAGTCCACTAGCCGAGCCAACACTGTAAGAGCATTCCACCATGAAGGTAAGACATAGAGAGACTTATGTAACATATAAAAGCATTGCAGCAGCATGTTTGTCTTCAGCTATTTGAATCTTTTTGAGAACTGTCTTGAACATGTAATTATCTTTAATGCTACTCTGCAACTCCAAATAAAGTCCTCTCACCAGCAGTGTGGCCACTTACGGCAGACACAGTGTCCAGGATCCTTAAAAAACAAGTATTTTTGCCAAGGTGATAAAGGGGAACTGGAATGTCACCAACCTTTTAATGGATTTTGTACTTCATTTTTGATATCATATTTGTTCTTTTGTAAATGTAAAAAAGAAAAAACTAGAGATGTTTGGATTTTGGGGTGTATATCTGGGTTTAGTCACTTAGATTCCTCCTCTTTGGTTTGGACCTTTTTGGTTTTTACATATGATAGCAAATCACACCCCCACAACCCCTCAAACAAACTTAAACTTGCATAAATTAATATCATTTCACATTAACAACACAAAAGTTTTGTTTGGGTAATCATTGAGTTATCTAAACTAGATCAAATGGCTTATCCTTTGAGCAAGGACTTATATTGCATTTATTATCGTTCGACACCATTTTGGATCAAAGTGTCTGCCAAATGCCTAAAATGAATAATGATAGTAATTATTTAAACATTTACATATTCACTTAGCACCTAGCATTTTATAGAAAATGTTAGTTAAATATGGCAACTTCAAGGCTTAGCCAACTACAGAGTGACCACAGTTTTTATGTCCCAAAACATTCATTTTGAATCATTATAAAAGAAGAAACTGATAAACGCTGTTAGTTAACAAGCTGCAAATCTAATTAGAAACACAGACTCTAACAGGAACTACCTGGGTGTGAAATAAATGGAGGTATAGATGGAGAAATGAGATTGGGTTGGTGTAACTTCTTACATTGTTATTTAAATAACCTTTCAGGCAGTTGACAAGTGAATGTATATGTTGCTTGTATTGACTGGCCTGGCCTTGGTAGACTTTATGAAACTGGTGTTTAGATTTAATCTGTGTAGCAGGTGAGATGATTTGACACACATCATGCCTAAACCAGTGAGAAATTAGCTGCTGTAATTTTATGATAAATTTGTGATAGGCGCGACTTTGGAATAAACAGAAAACCATTATTAAAATTGTTTAGATACCCAATCCTTCGGCCAAAGGGATATTGTGGCAATTTGTGTTGTACAAACCACGCATGAGCTACATAAATAAAAAATCGCAAAATAACTAATTATTTAAGATGAGTGTAATTTCTGCTTTGTTGGTACAAATAAACTTCAATCTTTTGGTAAAGATTAAACATTGCAGTAGCGACTAAGGATCTTAGCCAAGTGGCTGCCTAAATTTGAAGGTTTCCTTTGCTTTCCTCAGAGCACATGGAGCAGGTGCCATCAGATGGTCTGTACGGCTCTGAGACACCTCTGCGTTTCTATTTCAACCTAAGCAGCATCCCTGAAGATGAGCTGCTCTCCACATCAGAACTGCGACTTTACAGACAGCAGATTGCTCAACACACAGGAAATGAGGGAATCCATCGGATCAATGTGTATGAGGTTCTGAAGCCGCCTAGATCAGGGCAGCTTATAACACGCCTTCTGGACACACGTCTTGTAAGCCACAACATCTCCAACTGGGAGAGCTTCGATGTCAGTCCAGCTGTGCTGCGCTGGACACGTGAGCGCCTGCCCAACCACGGACTCGCTATCGAGGTACTGCATTTAAATCAAACACCTGTGCACCAGGGCAAGCACGTGCGCATCAGCCGATCGCTGCACCAGGCCTCCGATGAAGACTGGAACCAGCTGAGGCCTTTGCTGGTCACTTTTGGCCACGATGGCAAAGGGCACCCTCTGACACGCAGGACGAAACGTAGCCCCAAACAGCGAGGCCGTAAACGCAACCGCAACTGCAGGCGACATGCGCTTTATGTGGACTTTAGTGATGTGGGCTGGAATGACTGGATTGTGGCACCACCAGGCTACCAGGCATTCTACTGCCACGGAGACTGTCCTTTTCCTCTAGCTGACCACCTGAACTCAACAAACCATGCTATTGTACAAACACTGGTCAACTCATTGAACAGCAATATTCCCAAGGCCTGCTGTGTGCCCACCGAGCTGAGTGCCATCTCAATGCTCTACCTTGATGAGACTGATAGGGTGGTTCTGAAAAACTACCAGGAAATGGTGGTAGAAGGCTGCGGTTGTCGCTAGTTTAAAGTATATAGCTCAGTGAAAGCAACGTCTAATGGACCCATTGTATATCAAAATATCTTCACATGGATGCTTATTTATAATGTGTATGTTGAGATGTTTGTCTCTGTTTTGTTTTCTTGCCCATATGATCATATATTTTGACAAATATATATATATTTATATCTACATGTTAAAAATAAAAGTGAGACCCTATTTTAAACATTAATAAGAAGCTGTACAACTTTTCATGATGTATATTAGATTGTATAATGGTATGAAAAAAGAAAATTGTAAAAAAAAACAAAAAACAGTACACCAAAAGTTAAAGATATATATTTACTGTTAATATTTATTACTTTCATACAATATACATTTACAAAAAAGAAGAAATGCATGCCCTTCCACCCTCCCTATTTGAGCAGGTAAATGCAACATGCATTATTTGTGTATGGAAAAAGAGCACTGTGTGAAATGATAAACAAACAAATTTGTGATAAATCGGTTGAAGAATTCATAAATGTACTTTGATTTTAATTCACATTTTACATCAACTTTTTAGACATGTGATTTTAGACTCCCCTCAATGTGTTTCTTTTTAAAAAATAAATGGTACAAAAACATTACAAGACAACTTGATATTATATATTGTGTTTCATGTTTTCAGGGTACAATTTGTTTTACAGATTTTGTTCTGGAATTAACTAAAGTGTGTTGAAAGTCGTCTTAAACCATTTTTTGAAGCATTACGAAATTTTGACAAAAAAAACACTATGCCAGCAAAGTACAAATTATACTATGATCAAAATGACAGATGAAAAGTCCTGACTTACCCTAAATATGTGTAATGAGGTATGCCCAGGATCACAAGTAGGATAACTACCCTAAATTGCCCCTAAGTACATGTGTAAATGAATGGGGAAATGGACTTTGGCATCAGTAGATCCTGTAATTGAAGGAATCTGGTCTACCCAATCAACCAGTGTGGTCATATGAACTGAGGGTGCAACTGTAGTCCAAACAAATCAATCAATAATAAATTAATATCAAATTAAAAAATCATTATTAGTAAGTCATTTAAGTATTTTTACTAATGATTTTATACATTAGCCAGTGATTTTGACCCACCACAACCAAAAATATGGTACAATAGACAATAAATAGCTGTTAGTCCAGTATTGTCGTTTCTTGTGCTCAGTATTCCTGCGTGGCACTTAAACCAGTTGGTGTTATGGGTCCCACCTTTAAAACTTTCCAGAAATGGCCGAACTACTCCAAATGGCTGTCTTAGATTGGAGAGAGTTATGTGACTGTATGATGGTCAAGTGCCCTACAATGGACTGGCAGAGTAAACCCATGCAGACACGAGGAGAACTTAGGTGCTTCTTGCTTTGAGGCCACCATGCTGCCTGGAGACTTCGATGTGAATGTGTTTGCTTTGTGATGGAAAGCCAACCTGTCTAGGGTGTCCTAGCTTTTGCATGGTGAAATTGAACCCATTACAACACATAATCAATAAAACTGTAGTAAAACAGAAAGTAAATATATCATGTATACCCTTTTTATTGTGCTGTATAGTTGTGCCATTTTATGTAAATTTGTTGGCCAATTTAAAAAAATGGGAGTACAACTTCTGGTGGACGGCGGGGTGGCTTAGTGGATAGCACTGTCACCTCACAGTAAGCCCTGGGTTTGATCTAGGTCCTTTCTGTTTGGAGTTTGCATGTTCTCTCCATGCGGGTTTCCTCCAGGTACTTCGGTTTCTTCCCACAGTACAAAGTTATGCCACCAGGTTGATTAATTGAATCGTCCTGTTGGTCCCTGCGACAGACTGGCACCTCGTCCAGAGTGTTAGTGTGTGTTTAGCGCCGGTTGAAAAGCTGGTACAGGCTCCAGCACCTCTACCTGATCCTATTTAAAGAATCTGAACTGAACAACTGCCTGCACGCATCTGTGCTGTTCCGTGCCATGCCCAAGTGAGGCGATGCCACCTCTATCTGAGGAATAAAAGGTCAGACTGAGCGTCTCCGACCTGTGTCTCCATTACACCTGAGGAATGAGGAGCCGCCCGGCTGCACCGTCGTGCTGCGGGGGTTTGATTTACAGTGAGGAGCGTTTACAGGCCGTGTTCACTGATCATGTCGGCGGCACTTTGAACTGCGGAGAGGCGCTGGTGTTAAAGGAAGGCGGTGTTCGGCGTTTTAAAGGAAATATAGTCTGTAAGACTGACAGCGACAAGAATCCGCGGCTTTTATGTTTATTTATTAGCGACGGAATGAGCAATGAGCTGATAAAAGACGACGCAGTGTGTTAATTGAGGAGACATGTCTGCGGGGGAATGGCGACGCTGCTTCTACGAGGTCAGTGTAATTACAAATTAACATAACATGTTTACCTTCCAGAACTTTATTCAACTGTTAATGAAATAGAACTGCCTTTCAACTGCAAAAGTAACGAACACAAGTAACGTGCATACTACAAGTAGACGGTATTTAGTATTTGTTGATAAACCTATCTTATCTTTATTATAAAAAATCAGATTTCACAAATTTCACAATTTAAAAACTTTCTACTTTCATTAGTTTTACTATTATTTAAAACTTTGTCAAGTGTACGTAGGACTGTTATGTGTTGTTGTAAGGCTTGGAAAACGGCTGCTTCGTGTCAAGGTTGCCAGATTGCAACAGTGCACAGAGAAACCGGCCAAAATAACACGTTTAGCATTTCAAAAATAATTTAACTAGTTAAACCACCATGACATACAAATGATCATCTTACAATTCGCAGATCTTTGAAGTCGCATACAAAGTTTTTAAAAAAAAGGAATTATGATACATTCAAACCTTTGCAAGGTTATAATGATCATAGAATACACATGTCTATGAAAGAAGTTGATCTCTCATGTATATAAAACTTTTTTATTTTTATATTCAGCTCAGCATCACTCCAATTTTCAACAAGAGAACTATGACCACAGTCATCTGTAGCAGGTAATATTCAATGTTTTTATTTAGGGTCACTTTCCCCATCTCTTTTGGTAGTTTACTTTGTATTCAGTAGTTTATTTTCCACTAGAAACTATATATATTCTACTTAACAAAACAATAGTTTTAATAATAATTTTTAATGGTTGTACAAACCAGGCCACATTTTGCCTTTTCATTTTAACACCAGTACAACATCAGTAATGTGAAAAAAAATGATTATGTATGTGAATGAACTGCACATTGTTTGGTTTGCTACTTTACAGTTGTGTAATAGTGTTGCTGTAGTGTAATCTTTTTGTGGGCCTTTTGTGGGCTGGACTTTAGACATGCCTGATGTAAAATTGATCATTGCGATGTGAATCCCGGTTATCAAATGTTAGTATTCCACAACACAAACCAAAACACTCAGATCATCTGCTGTGCCACAGATTAAGGCACCAAAAACAGCAGAAGATAACAGAAAGATTATTAGATAGATAGATAGATAGATAGATAGATAGATAGATAGATAGATAGATAGAATGCAATTTCTAGAAGGCCCTCATTACACAGATACACATCAATGCTTAAATCCATTAAGCATTCAAGTTTATCCCACTTGGAGTTAGAAAATATTCTTAAGAATGATAATATGATCAAAATATTTTGTGCACACTGTGTATATATAGAGATATAGAGTATGGTCCTCTGTACATGCTGAAGCTTGCTATAATAATTCATCATTGGCCAGACATGAAGATGTCTCTGATGGGATGTGTGCTAGCTTGCTGTCTTCCCTGACCATCAGTTGTGTTGGGCAACTGTTAAAGGTCACTGTAGAAAATGCAATTAAATATACTTTGTGAATTATATGTGCAGTGCTAAATGGAGTTTAAAACAGAAGGTTTAATTATAAATTGTAAAAATACTTAAATAGCTTAGCTAGTTAATAATTAAAATGTTTTAGCTTACCTATTTAGCAGTCCAGGGTATTCATTATTTTGTATCCTTCATGTGGATTTGATACAGTTATTATTTTTGTTTGTTTTGTGTATTAGTTTTTTTTTCCATGTTGAAAAAAGTTCACATTTTTCTTTGAAATGTAGTATTTGATAAGTTTAACATTGCGGTATATTTTGATTATTATATAATTAGGCTGTACCTTTTTCTAATAAAAGCTATCTTGCTTTAAATATTCAACATGACAACAATGATAAATATGAATTTGTTTAAGAAATGATACATAGGAATTTGTTTTAGTGATTCTTGTCTTACTGATGTACCAGTTTGTCTTTCTCCTCTGGGTCATTAAAAACTGCGCACCTCAGTAAAGGTCTTTTTAGCCTGAGGTTGTGGCTTCGCTTTCTCTTTGAACCTTCCCCATTACAGACTCATCAGTGGACAGAGGGAAGGAAAAGAATTTCATTTTGAAGTGGCTAAGGGCAAAGGGGAGTCCTTCAAAGTGGGCTGACAGAGCAATTACACACATTTTAACTGGTTTTCTTCAGAAAGATAACATCAGCAAGTTATTGGACAGCTCATTATTTCACATCACCTTTGAAAAGAGGCACATATTTGTAAAAGTGTACAAAGATGTTTCAAGCCTTAACTGAAATTTGTATGTAATTGAACCATGTACTCGCAATTACAGTTCTGGTTTAATGCTTTTAGGTCTAAATTGAGGTACATCCCTTTCTTACTTACTCACTTGCTTTTTCTTAGAAAGTAAATTTTAAAATTGGAACTGTGAATTATCAACACAGACCCAGTTTGATTGTTGAATTACTGTGAGAAATTTAGAAGTTGCTCCCATTGTTTCTGCTTGTTTTCTTGCCTTCTGAAAACACGCAATATCTTTATTTTCTCTACGCATAGATGACTATATGTATGTACATACTATATGAACGAATGTATTGGGTAATCTTGGCATTAATGCGTTTCATTCTGGTCCATTGTCACAGGTGTATAAAATCAAGTGTAAAGCCATGCGGGCTGCCTTTATGTTCTGGAAGCAATTAGGAACTACAGCAACTGCCCAATGTCAGACTGAGGGGTTTAATTCCTAGTTCACAGTACATGTGGTCTGAAAATTACATCTAGTTATGCAGTTCACAGGGATCTGAAACTCTTTCATTGTTTAGTGTGATCCTGGTATAAAGCACACTGCCAATGAACACTGGAGTAGTGGAAATGTGTTATGAGAGAGAATGAATCTCATCTATCTGGCAGCATGGTAAAAATGCTGTGTTTGCCAAATGGTTCTAGTGAAGGGCGCTCTTTATGCTTTGTTGTCATAATAATGTGAAAAATGAGTCTAGGATTGTCTGATGCTAGGAGGTGTTTACAACTTACAGAGTGCAGTCAGACTGGTAAAGTTTGGTGGAGGAAGTATCTGCCTGTGGAGTAGTCTTTTGAAGGCTCCTAACTTTTAGTGAAGGGAGATCTTAACTGTTCAGCATACAAAGACATTTGGGGAATGTAGTTTGAGTAAGGCTGGTCCAGCATGACCAGCAACCTCAGTGCGCATATTAAGGTCCATAACAGCCTGGTTAGGTGAGTTTGGAGTACAATGACAATTTTGGGATGACCTACAATTTACATTTACATTTACATTTATGGCATTTAGCAGACGCTCTTATCCAGAGCGACTTACAAATGATGTACATTTT
>JAYDZF010000009.1:14638079-14648197 GCA_034509105.1 Microcambeva barbata
AGAATTACTCTTAAGAGTCGACTTATGAGTAAAACATTCTTTGCTGAAAGCTGAGTTAAAAGTTAGTTATCAAGCATTTGATAACTAAGCATATCAAGCATCATACACGTTTAGTCAAGTGTGATATTAGGTGTCCGTCTCAGAGCTAAATTATGAGAGTACTGTGTGCCGTAAAATGAAATTTAAGTTGACTTCACTTTCAAGTCCATAGAAACGACCAATCACTGAAGGGAATCCCTTGTCTAATAATATAGAAATATCTTAAAAATATCTGAAATGAATGAAGGTTTAATGGACAACAGGGTATGTTGACAATAATCTACAAAATAATACAAAACATATACATTTGCAATGTATCAAAAGATAAGTGTTCCCGTATCTTTCCAATTCATTAATTAGGTCAATATCTTAAAACTGGGGTGCAGTTAATTAAAAATGAAACCCAAACTGTAGTAAAGAACCCATACTATTATTAATGGAGTTAATTTGAGGAATGGAAGCTCATCATTAAACAGAAACAGGACATCCTTTCACTCCTGGAACGTTCATGCACATCTCTCTCGCCTCAGTGCTATCCTCTACTGGCAACTCCTAACCACCTAGGATCCCTCTGGAGGTCTGTTCAATATTTTTAAACTTGAGAAGGTTGATCCAGGGCGGTTTGTCTGATATGATGTTAGATGCTTTAACATTTGCGTTGTTTCCTTGAAAGACAGCTCACGATTGCAAGGATTGTAAGCTCAGAGAATGTACCAAGAAGCTAACAACCCTCTGGTGAAGACACCATGAACAAAAATTCCTTTAACTGAAGCAAATTCGATAAACAGGCAGCGGTTCAAGAAACTGATGCGGTTAGGCGTCTGTACCTTCATTCCCCCTGCTGAGCATTAACGGCATTGCAGATGGGCACGATACTGTTGTCTGTGCCCCTGGGCCAAGCTTAGGCTGGTCGACTTGCTACATAAATATGATCACGTTCCTAAACGATGCATTTGTATCCTAAAACGAAAACATAGCATTGTAAGTGTGGGTACAGTGAGAGGAAGAGGAAACTGGGAAACTATTCTCTGGTGTTGTTATGAGAATGGAATGCTCCCTTTTACCAGAGTGGCAGTGTAATTTTGCAGTTGGTAGTAAGTCTTAGCAGCAAGGCTTTCTACTTGGTTGACAAAGTTTTATTAGGTACAGCTAATGAAAAAAAGGCCCCTGGCCTTCCTACGTTTCGTACTTTGTCCCCTGGTCTCTTTTTTTCTTCTCAGCATTCCTACTTTCCAACAGGTGTTCTGCTTGTGGGACTGAGTCTCCTGCATCTGCCCGCCACTTTTATGTGACGAGACAAGATTTCCATGGTTCTGAGGCACATTGTTTTAGCGTTTGCAGTGTTTACTCGTTTATGGAATACTTCCTAGTATTAAACGCTAGTCTTGTGTGTTGCAGTGGGCTTTATACTCTTAAAACGATCCACTCAATCAACACTGAACTTAAATCTAAAGTCTTTCACCATTTACCTTTTGTTTGCATTCATATTTAAGCACAACACAATGGTTCTGGTACTGGGAAGAAATCAGCCCGCTTCTTTTCTCAAAGGTTCTCTGTTAATATATCGCCACTGAGCACCTGAAAGAGACAGGTGGTTTGTGCTCTAGGTGAGCAGGCTGCATTTTGAAAGCACAGATGTGAAACTAGATCCGTAACTTGACCTTGTGGCAATTAGGCCAACAATAGAACTTTTCCCCTACTTCTATTGTATGTATAATAACATTTAAATGAAAAATAAAGCAAAAATGAACATTAAATTGACATTTACATATGGGTAATTATGTGTATTACTTAAATTGTGTCTCTTGAATGTTGGATAATGATGAAATGTTGTGTTTAGGCTGTACCTGTCAGCTTGTTGGTCTTTTTTAGTTGTTTGTTGTTCTTAAAATCATCTAGTTGGAAGCACGAGCAAGAAACTTTTTAGTGAAAGAGCAGTCAACCTTTTTCCATGTTTGCAGACAGACAGTGAGGGCAGTGGAGGAGGGGGGGAAGAGGGGCATTGCCTGCCTTTTTTCCTTCACAGTGTTCTTTTCTGAATGGAGTGTGTCCACCGGATCTGCCTGGGATGAAATGTCATATCTCAGACTGATCTTTATCTCTTAATCGCTTCCTTTGTCTCCCATGATTCCCCAAGGCTCTGCCTTGCCTCTCTGGGCTGGCTGGGCTTTGAAGTGTCAAAGGAGGTTAGGGATACAGGCTGTGTTTGGGGTTGCTGTAGGGCTTATGGTGAGCGGTCTGCACTACTCTCTCAGCTAAATGCTTCAGGTAATGAATCAGAGCTCATGAAGGAAGAGCAATACCAGATGCTATTGACAGAGTGTACCCACTCTTGTCAGTCTATTACCCTAGATGACCTAACCATTTGTCATCCAGGTGGTCCTTTGACTTAACCGAGCAGAAAAAATGTTTAAAGAAAGCTCCGCTTTTGTTGAACGGTAAACAGATTAGCATTGTATAACCTCATTATTTAGACATCTCAAAATGTCATGACCTCTTAGGTTTATGTGGTGAAATGAGTAAAATTATATTAATTGTACTGTAGCCACTGTAGGTTTTGGCATAGATTTCACATTCCTTAGACATTTTGGTTCATGTAGTCATGCTGGAAGAAACAATTATATGATGGTAAATATGTGGTCATAGATCATGTTTGATGTCAACATTAAGAAAAACACTTAAACCAGACATATTCCAAATCTTCAAAGGAATTTGTCTTTGTTCCTGAAACTACCATACAGAACTATTGCTGTTCAAAATAATTTCATCGTAACACAATGGACTTCTGTAATCTGTTGTTTGTAAGACATCCTTGCTGGCCAAGGGGTGCTGCAGGCCACCACACGTTTCCCCTGACACTTGTCTAACACAAAGAGAAACCACATCTGACTTTTCCTATTTATGTGACTGTACTGTTGGGGCTTTTACCAGCAGGTAAGTCTATTTCAGGTGTTGTGATGAAATGTTAAACAAATAAGGCACTATTATTCACTTAATTAGCAGCAAATTAGGCACAGAAAACGTATTATAGCCATTATCTGTTTTCACAATACAAACGTTCTCTGCCAAAAAAGAAGCGCCAATATGCCCATGTAAAGTGCATTCCAAACCTCTGTTCTCTGATGAAAGTAAATTTTGCATTGCCTTTGGAAAACAAGGCCCAAGAGTCTGGAGGAAGAGAGGAGAGGCAGATAATCCATGTTGCTTGATGTCTAGAGTAAAGTCCATAGTCGGTGATGGCTTGGGTTTCCATGTCATCTGCTGGTATTGGTCTACCAGGAAGTTTTAGAACACGTCATGCTTCCTGCCGATGACCAACTATACGGAGATGCAGTTTTCATTTTCCAACAGTCTATAGAATGAACCAGGTTTACCACCACTAGGGGGCTAGAATAAATTTATGTATTTACCAGGGTGCCGATTGTACATTTTAGCATCTGCCTTTATTTTTTATAATATGAAAGAATTATACTTTATACATTTAGAGGTTTAAGTACCAACCAATCCTAGATTAAGATAAGAGATTTTTTTTTGAATGACAATGCTTTGAATCTGATTTATATGAATTCAAGACTGGTGCAGAGCAAAAGTCAATACATGTGTGAATGCCCAGGAAGAAATGATCATTTTTGTTGCATTAGGCCTTTTTTTATTAACGTGGATGTACATGTTATAAAGTCAACAAGATTCGCCTGGAGTTTAGAAATCTGGGCTTGTGATCATAAGGTTGCCGGGTCAATTCACATAGACAAAAAATCATGACTGAAGTGCCCTTGAGCAAAGCACCTAACCTCTAACTGCTTCCCGTATGCTGTGGCTAGGGCTCCCCAGCACTCCGGGCTAGTCCACATCACTGCCCCCTAGTGTTCACAAGTGTGTATTTTTGTGTTTCACTGTGCGGATTGGGTTAAAATGTGGAGGACCATTTCACTGCACAGTGATGAATAGAGTATTCTAAATCTAAAAAAGTATGTCCCAAACAATTGACAGTAAATGTAGGTAGGGGTCCATTGTGTGCACCCTCAAGCGACATACTTGTTTAGTGACGAACCGAAAGACAAGTTGCTTAATTATTTTGTATGTGATTCATCAGACTCATAATTAAAGTCATTTGTTTGGGCATTTTGTAGGGTTGTGGTACTGGATGCATTATGTGGAATAATAACTCCATTCATGTGAGCTAGGATCTAACTCAAAAATGATTACATCAACATACCAAAGAACTGACCAAAATCATATCAGCATGTTATTTGTTTGTGTGTACATACACAGTCATGTAGACCTGGTTCTTCAGCCACATCTCACATGGACCATATTTATTTTCCAAGCATCTGTACAATTGCATTATGTCTTTGTCCTACAGGGAAAATACATTTGCACTTTTCCCTACATTTAGATCCAAGTCCAAAAGGCCTCTCCCTCTGTGGTAAGAATTAGTAACAGGCATTAAGATAAATTTGGCAAGTTTGCAACACAGCTGTATATATTTCACGTCAATGTAAGGACATATAAAAGTGAGATCACTGAATTATGCCATAAGTAGTGATTAAATTGGCTATCCACCAGGGATTGCCTAACAAATGTTACATATGTTAAACACCCACAACATTAGTAATTATGTTTTGGGAGTTTAAAAACGAAATATATAACAGATTAAATAAAATGTTAAACAGAATTATACTTTAACCTAGGGTTTCATAGAGATTTGGAAACAACAAATTCAGTCCAATAAACATGTTATGAATAAATGTTTGCTGTTTTGTGTCCTTTTTCCACACATGGTTTCCCATGGTTTGTTCCCATTTTTTAAATACAAGATCGCCTGTGGCCTGCACAGAAAAATGATCTACACCTAATTAAGGACATTTAGGAGAGATCAAAATGCTAATTGTGAGCAAGGCATTCTCAGTCAGCAACAGTAATCTTACTAATATTCACAAATACCCCCAAACAGTTATTATTGTGGAGAATCACCCATAGTTGTGGAATAGGATATCCATCAACCCCATTGTAAATTATCTAAATATATTTATACTATACATATAGTGTAGGTAGGTAGTTTGGTGGATGAATATACAAAGTACAATAAATTCAAACGGTGAACATTGGCAAATATGTCCTAAAGACGAGACGAACAGTTTATTGGTTAGTGAAGCTATTAGTACAGCACTTATTTAACCGTGGTTTGGCTGTTTAATGCTATGAGGCTTGGGTTACAAGCTAATTCTAGATATTGATGGCAGTATAGGTGTGGCAAGTAGGTAGCACCGTAACCTCACAGCAAAAAAGGTCATTTTTCAGTATTTAGCAGACACCTTTATCCAAAGTGACTTACATTACAGTTACATTATACAGTCGAAGAGATGAGGGTTAAGGCCTTGCTCAAGGGCCCAACAGCAGCAACTTGCACAAATGGTTGAACTTTTTGCACCTTTAATCTGTTTTTATCTCTGCTATATCAAATACTTCTACCTCAGCTACACTTGTCTCTTAATTACTTGCTTAGAAACTTTTAGATTAGAAATGTCTCTTTGTATATATTATAGGCCTTTGATTGACTGTCTCGTCCCCTAACTGGAGCAGTCCTGAAAAATAAGTTTTATATCACTATGAAGTTAATGTAATAAATGCACTTGTTTGGAGGATACAGACTTTTGTTTCTGACCCTTCCTCCAATTTTTCACAACCTGACAAAAGGTTATTTTGTAATGACTTGTGTGTAAATATGCTGGCTCTGAAGGCAGAATAATCTTCCATGTTACCAATGATTAAGAAATTGGGGGGGGGGAGAGATATAATTTAAGCAAACTAAATGCCATTGCTTTGTTGTAGAATGAGTTTAGGAAGCTTTAGGAAGGATGAGTTAAGGATTAATCTGAAAATACAGAAAATGTCAGTCAGTGCCTGTGCTTACATACAAAGCAGTGGTAAGTAACTATTAACTTACTGGCAGATTTCTTACCTGTTAGTTTGTTTAGTAAAGTTTACTAAGCAATATTGTGCTGGTGTGGTATTTTGTGGTAATAGGAACAGTGCAGAGCAATGCATCTTAATAAAGACCAGATATTTGCAAAGCGCTCAAGCTCTCTGGGGATTTTAAGCTCTTTTTATTTAGCATGGAATTTGCCCTGAAAGCTTTGGTTGGGTACAAGCTTGTAGTATTGGAGTGAATCACTAACCTGTAGCTTCTCCAGGCTAAAAAGTATGATCAGATACCTGCTGGTGTGTGTGTGTGTGTGTTTTCTGCTGTCTGGACAACATGTGTGTGGGTGGCTGGCGGCCACTGCCATGCCGGAAAGGCTCGGAGCCTACCGAGTCATTAGGAAGTGAGGATGTCTGGAGTGCATTAGGGTCCAGGTACTGTAACTCTTACATGCACAGGCTGGTATCAATTCCAACGAGGGTGAGAGGGCTCGTGAAAAAAAAGGTTCTCAGGGTGGGGAAAGTGAGAGGCCAAGTCGAAAAGTTGACAGTGCTTAAATGTTCTCCACAGCTGTAGTTTTGACTCCAGACCTCAACAGTTTGACAGTTTTTGGTGTTCCTCGTCAAGACTTTGCTTACTTTGGCTCCGTTTGAGTTTCATCAAACAAGCATGATTCTTTCTGGACAGCAAAACAGAGAGGGAGATGGAAGACGATTCCCACATTCCATCTCCCAGTGTCCACAGTTCTGTGGGACTTCTGCCTTGTGTGTGAGAGTGATGTGATAATAGCATGTAGAGAGAAATATCTCTTAACTGCAGTCAGAGGTACAAAGCTTAATGTCACGGTCATCTTGATTAAGAACTGCTGCAGAGCCGTGTGCTGACAATAAATCCATAGTTCTAACAAGTGAGCTCGGGATTCACTTTTGTTGATGTGCACTGGAAGAGTTTTAGGATAGAAACAAGTGCCTTTGGTTAGTCCTGCTAGGGTGGGGAGGATCTACAGGGCATGTGGTGAGAATTTAGAGCTCTGCGATCAGACAGAATCCAATATCTTAACCCCACTGAGAAGAAGCAGCATGTAGCTGGCTTTTAAATAGGCAGTCTCTTTTGAAGGTTCTATACTAAAATAAAGCTTGCTTTATGACACAGGCTGGACGAGACATGGCTTGGCTCAGCAACACTGGACAAACTAGGCCCCAATGTAACAATAGACACCTGTTGTAATTTATTGCACATAAAACTTGGCTAGGAACCGAATTCCTTTTAACAGATCTTTAGCCTAAAACACACACAACACTGACCTGTCAGTCTGACATATTATAGATAAATCAACCAAAAACAGTATTATGGCAAATCGGGCTACAGGTGCTATGGGGCTGTTCAAAAACCTTACATATGCATAGAAACTATTTAACGTCATCCTATGAGCACTTCTGAGAAGTAGTAGTAGTTCAAATTCTTAAATGCTTTTTAATGCTGCATAGTAAGGCACCCACCATTTTGAAAGAGATTTTGAGGATGAATCCGATGCTTCCTTAGTGGGCAGCATTCAGTGTGTTTTCACAAGAACAACAAAAGATGGACAAATTAGTTATTTTCAAATGTAAAGAAATGATCACCGATTTGTTTAAGGTGTACAAGCATCACTTTTTTTAAAATGCAGACTTGAAACTGGCCATTTAACCATTTATGGTACATGGAGAGAGAAGTTTGTTGACATACAATAGATCCCACGGTTTAGTCATTCACAGATTTTTTTTTTTCGTTGTTCATGTTCTTTCCATGTCTGCATCATATTCTTCAGGGAGCTCTGGTTTCCTCCCACAATCCAAAAACATGCAAGTGAGGTAAATTGGAGACACCAAATTGTCCATGACTGAGTTTGATGTAACCTTTTGTACTCGTAAAACATGTTAAAATTGTAATAAACAACCAATACACTGGTGAGATTATTGGAGCAGACCTCAAAAAGCAACTAGTGACTTAGTTCATTTTTAAAATAAAAATTATTTGGCAGCACTCTCAAAACTATCACAACACAGGTGTAACATGTGCAACACCCATATGTGAGCTGTATTGTTGTTCTACAAAGCCCATGATTGATGATTCAATTTGGCCTTTTAAAACAGTTGACCCTCAACCTAGCATTTTTTTTTCAGTATTTTATTTTTTCTGCTTTGTCACATATTTGTAAATATTTATCTTCCATCTAACTTTAATACACACTAACCCAAAATGCAAGTTTTAAATATAGAATTATTTATGTAGATTGATTCATTCTCAAAAAAGTGCCTCCATAAGCTCCAATAATCACAAACGTTTGAGATAACCAGTGAACCAAGGAATTTTGGCCCACTCATCTTCAGAACTGTTTTCATTTGGCTGCACTGAAGGGTTTTTGAAAACGCTCTGTTTAAGGTGTTGCCGCAGCATCTCAATGGGACTCAAGTCAGGACTTTTACTTGGCCGCTCCAGAACTTTTAATTAGTTTCTTTTGAGCTGTTCAGAGATGGACTCGTTTTTGTGTTTCACACCGCTGTCCTGCTACATAACCCAGCAGCACTTACATTGGTCACCTTCATGTAATAGGTGAGTGACAAATATGCAAAAATAGAAAAAACATGCATTAAACACAAATGCAGTGGCCGTTTGGGGTGGGCGATATGGCCCTAAAATAATATCATGATATATCAGATAAGCTAAGCTACGGCTGGCCACACTGAGAGTTGCAAACTTCCCTCCATTATTCACCCCTTTCATGTCTTTGGTTAGCCTGCAAGTAGCAGCTTAATTGTTAAACAATAAGTTTTTTCACACTTAATCATATTGTATTGGTTGTTTCCAAAGGCTGAAACACTACATTAGTGTCTTGGCTGACTAAACATATTTCCCAGTAAATGTTATGAAGTTTTTAATTGTCTACCACATGGTGTAAAAAATCAAAAGTTCTCTTGTCATTATTATTCAAGTGTAGCCTTTTTTTTATCAATGATCTTCAGCCGTGTGAACAGAGGGTTATGGCTGTGTAATCTGGCGCTCTTGCTTAGAAGAAAAATTGGCCTCTAGTAGGCCCTAATAAGGAAGAATGAAGAGATTCCATAAATCGTTGGTCTTGCCACTCAACACTGGAATGCTCATCATGTTATTTCTTTAAAAAGAATGAAGCATTGCATGGCTTGCTGCAGCTGGGATAACAAAAGGACTGATGAAGTGGCTGCCAGGATTAAGAAAGAGTTGCCTTCTTTTTCTGTACCGCTCCCCATGCTTCCTCTCTCTTTTCCTTCTTCTGTGTCTTTGGCCAGTGCAGTCCCTTGCTTTCAGAGGTCAGGGGGTTGAAAACTGAATCAGGCCTATAAGCCACTTGTGCCATAACAATAAAACGAAGTAAAGAACTTGTAGCATGAAAATTCATCGGATTTATAAGGGAACATTGAATATGCTGTAGATGTTAAAATTTCTCAATTATATATTTTTGTAAACGTTGAAGTGCCAAAGCTAAGTACTTCACCAGCCGGGTCTTTTTTGCTCTTTTCTCCTCGGTCTGTTTTTATTTAAAATGTTTAAATCTCTTTTCTGAACCACCCTCCATATCGCACCCAAGTGCAAGAACTTGAAGCAAAGGTACCATGGACAGAGCAGGACTAGTCTCAAAAACAGGTCTGGCCGGGAAAACGTTTATTTGGTTATCTCTTACAACATCCCAAGGTTTAAGGCTTTATTAAAATAACTGATACAAACCAGTTGCAGGCCAGCTATAGTAAATACACATGATCCCCCTGTGAAATGTCTGCAGCCTGTTGAGCACTTCCCACAATGCTAAAACATTGTTCGTGTAATGTGTACCATCCTTGGCTAAAATAAACCACGTTTTCAAAGCAACTGCTTTAAACTTCCTGTTTGCTGCCTGACCTGCAACCAGTATCCTTAAAAATGTCTACTTTATCCTAGGATTAGTAAAAAATCTCAAAACACAATAAAGGATACAACTTATGTAGTGTATTCATTAAAGTGAACGTAAAATCAGACTTCACCTATGGTTTACTCATGCAAACAATGCATGTGCCATTACTAACTTTACATTCACATTTTTAGCATTTAGGGACACTCAAAGTGACTTACAGGACTAACAGAATACAGTCTGAACCGTTAAGGG
>JAYDZF010000009.1:14695746-14706561 GCA_034509105.1 Microcambeva barbata
TAATAGAATTGCTTAATCTCCATTGTGTTACCATGTACAGTGTTGCCAGATTGTGCTGTTTTTCATGGATTCTGTCAGATTTTTAAAGGGGTTTTGGCTGAAACCACTGTAATCTGGCAACCCTGTTATCCATACAGCAGCTGTATTTTTTTGTGTTCTTTTTCACTCCGTAACCGATGTTATTTAAAATGTAGCAAGTTATGATTTTTAGTACAAAACAGGCTGAAGTAGAAGTACAGGTTGTAAAATCTATTTTAAAAGTTCAAGTGCATGAAAAAAATGACCAAATTACAGTAACGCGAGTAAACGTGCTTTGTTACGTTCCACCTCCATAAATAACCAGGACTGACTGACTGCAAATGCATTGTTCATCTGTTTGGAATGAAGGCTATGCAGTAAACTGTTAGAAAGCATGATGGTGCTTATTTTAAATCCAATTTGCAGTAATGCCAGAGAGAGGAAAGTCCAGGAGAGATGAAGCTTTCAAATATACCATCCCAACTGGGAACGGTGGCTTATTTCATCTTTTAATATTTCTGAACATGGGCAGCGCATTAGGAAATTGTGCACTGTTTATGATTGAACATTGAGACTGTAGATTGTGATGCTGACACGGATCTGCAGTTCACTTAGATTAGCTCGCTATGGCTTGATATTTGCTGGAGTCTTTAAGCGTCCGCTCGCTATCTGGAGCTTAGTGTGTTAAGACTCTAAAGTGATTCAGTCCAGGCATTAAGCCGACTGTTGTAAGAGCAGGACTGTCTCATTTTTTTCTTACTATTTTTTTCTTACACCCTACCCTGTTAAATCTGCTGAATGACATTACTAATTACTCGAATCAGGCCTCAGTTTTATAGAAGGGGACTTTTCACTTTGGTCAAACTTAGGTTTCATTACCTATAACCGGTCTACAGTGCAAACCTTATATGGGATTTTTAATCATGGAAGCTCATTCCAAATCGCTTTTAAATGAGTAGAATCAATCAGGTTTAAGCTTTTATTGTTTTATCATCACATTATTTTGGTCAAGGTTGTGATTCATCTAGTTTCCGTTGACTCACTAGGCACATGTAGTAAAGACCGTTAACACACCCACATTCTTTCAGTCATGTCTCTATGTAGACGGGGCTGATGGCACCACTCGGGATTTAAACCCAATTTGTCAGTGGTAGTAGTCTAGCACAGGGGTTTTAAAACAACCCACATTTGTCCATGATTTTGCCCGTGACCACTGTCCAAACATCACAAACTATGCAGTCAAAACAAAATGCAAAACAAACTACAATGGGCCACTTAGAAATAAAATTGGTTTTAAAGGGTTGTTCTTAAGTCAGTACGTTCGTATGGTAAATCGTTTCCCATCAGAAATAATGTTAATAGAATTAATTTGCCTGACCTCAGAAACCAAGCAATAAATAATTCGAGAAGGTTATGAGAGCGATTCAGTTACAAACTTTCTTTGGGTGTACTTGTCCCCAATCACCACTAGGTAAGAGTAGTAATGATATGATACTGGTCCCTGATGCAAAAATGTTTAAGACTGCTGGTTTACCAGATGTAATGGAAAGACTCCACCAGAGGGTTTTGAGTTCAAGTTGAACCATGACATTATGATGCGATTGATGTTGGCAGTACTGCTACCAGTCAGGGTAACCGTGCCCTGTAGTCTTGGAAAAAAATGGTACGGTCACTTTATCCTGTATAACAGTGTTTGTGTTTATGCAAGAGCACAGAGCATTACTCATCATTTACTCTGATATCTGTAGAGTCAAAGCAAAGAGCATTCTGAGTACTGTAGCTTGATCTGATAGTGCTATTGATTGTACTAAATTGCTCTGCACAAGTGCGTCTGCATCGTCTGCCAGATCATCAAACAGAGAGATTGCCTCGTACCAAGTTCTTTAAATCAACCATCTGTTCTAAGTGTTCAGACACAGCTGCAGTATTTGTACTTTTTTAATGTATCACATCCTTTATGGAGAATTGTCTCACGATTCAGCCAGTGAATTGTTTTAGCTAATTTTTCAACCCCCTAACTAGATGCAGGTACTGAAGATTGATTATAGAAATGAACCTAAAGCACAGAGAATCTGTGTGTGTGTGTGTGTGTGTGTGTGTGTGTGTGTGTGTGTGTGTGTGTGTGACCGTGTTTAGGCTCCGAGAGGCCGTAAGGAAGATGGAGGAAAAACACTTTTCCGAGCACATTGATGAACATGTGGAGTTCCTGCCGGTGGAATGGCGCTCTAAGCTTTCCCTCGATGGAGGTACTGACCCCAACCCTTCTACAGCACAAACATGCTGTCCTCACTGCTTTTATACCGCTTTCACAGCAGCTTTAGCCACCTGCCCAGCACTGACATCCAAGTACACACGAGCAAACACGCGATCGGCCTCATTTGGAATCAGCAGCTGTTTGTCTGTGACGATACATTAGTTTGAAATGACACAGGAAGTATTTCCACCACACGGCTCAATGCTCACTCGGCTGTTTCTGTAGACACAGTCGACTCCATCACGCCTGATAAGGTGCGAGGGCTGAGGGACCTACTGAACAGCAGCGCCATGGACATCATGTACTACACCAGTCCTCTTTACAGAGATGAGGTAATACAAATGCATTCATCTATACTGGAATATAAATACAGTCAAATATTATTCAAATACATGAATAAGCTAAATACAAGGGCCTGAGCAATAAACACTGACTTAATATAGAAACAACATATTTAAAATATTGGGTTGAACCTTGTCAATTCTGAATGGCATGGGTTTTACAAAGTGATTGAATGTATTCTGGTCCATGTTGACTTGACTGTGTCATATAATTGCTTCAGGTTTGTCTCCAGATATCATTTTTCTAAATCGTGTCCAGGTCTACTAACATTACTCGGCTAAGTTGAATTGCTATTATTTGTCAATTGGTGCATATTTACATTAGTCCCAATCTAGTCATATTGAATTACCCGGTTTTATTAAGCTCCCTGTTTACTGTTGCTGACTCTCGCTCCTGATCGAGGAGAGTTGGGACTAACCCCTCACCTGTACGAATTGAGTTCACATGTGGATCAGAGTCACACCACAATGAAACCATGAGGTTATGAGGTTTTACCTTCTGGCACATTCCTGTAAACAATAGTTGTTCATCATCATTCTTCATGTAGCAACCCATTATCAGAAAGGCACCACAGTGGTTAACTGGGTAGCACTGTCGCCTCATAACAAGAATGTCCTTTGTTTGATCCCTAGGTGGGACAGACTGGGTCCCTTCTGTGTGAAGTTTACATGTTCTCCCCGTGTCTGTGTGGGTTTCCTCCTACAGTCCAAAAACTAAAGTGGAGCTATTCAATTGACTGTTTGATATAACCTTGTGCACTGATGAAGCTTGTGTCATGAAAAACTACACAACACGTCTGTCTTCTTTAATTGTAAAAGTGTGGAAACAAACGGTAGCAGAGCCGAGATTCGAACCGACGATTTCTGGTGTTGTAGCTTATTGATGCCAAGCAGGTCATCAGATAATAGCCTGTGTGTGTTAAGCCCAACTTACCGTTGTTGGTAACAAGTGGTTGTTTGTGTTACCACTGCACTTATGCTTTTCTCCATGCTTGTCTTCTGTAGATCACTAAAGGGCTCACCCAGGAACTCAACCGCCTCTACTCCCTCTTCTGCTCTCGGAACCCAGAGTTTGAGCAAAACGGGGGCAAGGTGTCCATCATCTCTCACTCTTTGGGCTGTGTAATTGCATACGACATAATGATTGGCTGGGACCCCATGCGCTTCCGCCTACAGGACATGCAAGTCCTCGATGAGTATGAGTCCAGCTGGATGAGCCGAGAGGAAAGCCAGTTACAGGATCAATTACAACACACCCGAAACAGGTGCTTATCAGATCATCTTATTTATCCAGCTTGTCTGTATAGTGTTTGGAAAGAACCCCCAAAATGGGAAAATAACAGAAACAAAGTAAAAAAAAGTTGATGGCACAAAAACATCTGGGTTTCCAGGAAAGGATAATGAGAGTTCTGGTATCTTCATGAACAAAACATGCTGATGTCTCTTTCTGGGCATCAACCATTCATTCATTCCATGACTCACGCACATATTCAGGGCAGATAGTTCATGTTCAGCATGTTTTTAAAGGCAGAAGAAAACAAGATTAACCACATGGTGATCACTGCTCCTAAATTATGGAACCATCTACCACAGGCCTCTTCATTGTCTTTTGTTAAAACTAGTCTTAAAACCCAGTTTCATTTCAACCCAGCTTGAGACATTAAGAATTTTAGTTTTATTACTTTGTTCAGTTTTTTGTATTTCTTTCATTGGTTTATGCTTGTATCTTGTGTGTGTTTTATAATGACCTCTGTACAGCACTTTGTCTCAGCTGTTGTTGTTTTATAAATAAAGTTGAGTTGAGTCATGTAGGGAATAGGGCAATTGCAGCCTAGTGGTTAAGGTGCTGGATTATAATCCAAAGATTGGGTGGTACAGTGAGTCGGTAAGTAGCACTGTTGCCTCAAAGCATGAAGGTCCTGGGTTTGATTCCAAGGCAGAGCAAACTAGGTCGTTTCTGTGTCAAGTTTGCATGTTCTCCTCGTCTGTGTAGGTTTTCTCTGGGTGCTCTACTTTACTCCCACCGTTCAAAAACATACAAGTGAGGTAAATTGAAGATACAAATTTTACAATTACTGTGTTAAACATTGAAATACTCCAAATGAGAAGTCTTGTGTGCCTGTCCTGTCATGAATGTAACCAAAGTGTGTAAAATCCTCATCAAATAAAATAAAAGCTGCAAGGTTGCCACTGTTGCCGACAATGGAACTGTAACTCGAAGGTGCGGATCATATTTGCTGTCTTTGTCAGGTTGAGAGAACTGGAGGATAGACTATACAGCCTGGAAGCAGCTAAACCTTCAGCTCCTCCTGCATTAAAGTTTAAGGTAAGTTACAAATCTTGATGTTTTAGCTAAAAGAACTTATCTGGTTTTCTATAAGTGAAATTATTGCCATTTACTGATTATACCAGCAGCAAACCAGGCTTGTTTCTGTAAATGTTAACGTTAATGTGTTACCGTACTTGATCTTCATCTCACAGGTGGAGAATTACTTCTGCATGGGCTCTCCTCTGGCTGTGTTCTTGGCCTTACGGGGCATTCGACCAGGTAACACCGGATACCAGGACCACATCATGCCCAAATCCATCTGTCAGCGTCTGTTCAACATCTTCCACCCCACAGACCCAGTGGTGAGAGAACCAGGATAATCTGAATCTTTAACTCAAACTGTTTGATGCAGCAGTCTTGCAGTATTAATGAATATGCTTATTTATTTTGGCAGGCTTATAGACTCGAGCCACTTGTCTTAAAGCATTACAGCAATATTGCACCCGTCCAAATACACTGGTGAGTTCTCTCAGTCCACTAAACATGATAAACCGGGATTTGATCCTTATTTTTACTTTGTTATATATTATGTTCTTCTTTCCTGCTTTCTTTTCTCCTCACTGCTGTAACTAGTTAATTTCTTCCAGTAGAATGCAATCGTATTTTAAATTAAAATGACATTCTTTTTTACTCTGTAGGTGTAACACTGTTAACCCTACTCCATATGATGAAATGAAACCTACGTTTATAAACCCAGTCAAGGATCCAACTTCAGACACTGAGAGTCTACCCAGCCCCAGCACCTCACCTGTACTGGCACGAAGACACTACGGAGAGTCCATCACCAATTTGGGCAAAGCCAGCATCCTAGGTACCACATGCCTAAACCACTTAAAGATTTAGGACATAATAAACTGACTGAGGCTCTGTTGGTCAGATGGTTGATGGAACCATGTGGTGGTTCACTAAAGCAGTGGTTCCCAATCTTTTTTTTATGTATGGGTTTCATATAAGGAGGATTTAACACAGTCATGCATGAATTTATTTACTTTTCCATAAATGCATTATTTGTGTTGTTGCTTTACACTCTGAGCGGTCCCTCGAGAATCCAGTGCTGGTTTTATGGATCCAGTGTTTGTATTACATAAGCTTTACCCACCATGGGGAAATACAGATGCTGTCTCAGCTGCAGTTTGAATGAAAGCTATGTTTCAAATTCGACAGACGTTAATGGCTTACAGTTGTTACTCTCAAACGATGTCAAATTAACATATTAGATTAAAACGAGACGCTGGGGCCACCTAGGGCTGACAGTGAGACAATGACACCTGAAACAGGAACGGTCAAAGCAGTGTATTAATTATTACGTCATCTTCCTGCATGGCACAACATTAAATATGGTGGTTTCAGACCTCTCCTCTAAAGAACATGGTTGATGGAATTGTTTTTTGCATTTTTTTCAAGCATTTTGTATTTAGTGACACTGCACTTTAAGTAGACTGCCATCTAGTGGGGAATATTAGGCATTGAACAAGAATGGCTTCATGTGTCCTATAGTCAGCCACAAAGTCAGCCATTGACAATCTTCCAACTGATCTACCCACTAGGCTACAACTGTCTCACTTCCTCTGGAAAAGAAAATATGTAAAGACTAATGCTCGAGTCGAATTACATGCCAAACCATGAACATGCATTGATTGAGGCGACTCTGTGTGTAGCAGTGCCAACTCACATCAAGAAGGTCATGGGTTCAATTCCCAAATGGAGTGGTCTGGGTCCGTTCTGTATTCTCTCCGTGCCTGTGTGGGTTTCCTTTGGGAGCTCTGGTTTCAGTAATCAAAGACATGCAAGCGAGGTTCACTGGAGAACCAAAATTGGCCTGAAGTACATTTCTCTGTGCTTGTGAACTGATTATTTTGTGTAAGCAGTAATCACATAGCCTTTCTTAAATGAAGGTTAAGTTTGTAAAGCATGAAATAATAATTTTAAAATAAATTGATTCATTGATTGATTTTTTTTGGCCAGAGTTGCAAAATATGTGAATGATCTCTGAGGTTTCTGCCTGAACATTGGTGCTGTGTGTTGTGTTCAGGTGCAGCCAGCATTGGTAAAGGAATAGGAGGAATGTTGTTCTCTCGTTTCTCACGCTCCAGTAGTCAGCCTTCAGGAGTGGATTCTGCAGTGCTGGAGAATGATGAGAAGAGCCAGTCAGTGGATGGTCTGTCTACCCTGTCCCAATCTACCTCCACCATCATTGACACAGCAGGTGTGTATAAATCATTTATTGAAGTATTTGGGTTCTATTCCTTGTGTCAAACCTCCATGTCTGAATTATTATTATATATATAAAAGGCATATTTTCTCCAAACTGGATAAACTTGAATGCTTAATGGCAGGTGATGTCTATCTGTCTAATTAGGGAGGGTGTGGCCTAAGGAGGTCAACGCCCTATATTAAGTGCTGCACAATTATTAGGCAGCTTCTTGCAGCAAAATGTCTCAAAGTCTCAGATGGACGCAACATTCTTGAAATTGCTACGATATTGGGGCGTGATCACAGAACCATCAAACGCGTTGTTTCAAACAGTCGTGTTGAGAAATATGCTAAGAAAAAAGGTGCAAATTAACTGCAGGGGTTTGAGAAGAATCAAGCGTGAAGCTACCAGGAACCCATTATCTTCCAGTTCTGTCATATTGAAGAACTGCAGCCGACCTGGAAGACCCGAAAGTCCAAGATGTTCAGTGCTCAGAGACATGGCCAAGGTAAGGAAGGCTGAAACCGGACCACCACTGAACAAGACAAGCTGAAGCGTCTCGACTGGTCCAACAAATATCTGAAGGTTTTATGGACTGATGAAGTGATAGAGACTTTTGATGGACCAGATGGATGAGCTCCACTTCGAGTCAGACGCCAGCATGGTGGAGGTGGGGTTCTGGTATGTGCTGGTATGTGCTGGTATAATTAAATATGAGCTGGTTGGACCTTTTTGGATTGCAGATGGGCTCAAAATCAACTCCCAAGTCTACTGCCAGTCTTTAAGCAGTGGTACATGAAGAAGTCTGGATCTGGATACACTCTGGATTAACCATACATGCAGTCAATTACAAACAAATAAAAGTGATACATTGTATATGACGACCTTTGGCAACAATGTCATATATTGTGACATATGTCTACTGCAATAGTCTTACACTCTCAAGATAAGCAACCCATAACACAGCTTATACAATACGATATACCATAAGGAACTTTATTTGTTTGTCCTTTTGATTAAATATGCTTCAATTATGAGCACACACACTCATATTACTACTTTACATTATCATTGTAAATATTACCATTTTTATTATAATTATTCTAATTTATTTTTGTTTTGTATTTACTATTGTGCAATTGTATTTTTATGTAATTGAGATTTAACATTACGAATGCCCTTATTTGTCATGCCAGTCAAGCTTCTTTTAAGTTTATACATAACATATATATAGTCATGCAAAAAAAGTGACCACTTCAAAAGTTGTACAACCAGACGACCTGATTATTTTAAAGGTTTAAACTGTTATTTCTCTCACAGATGTGGATGTCCAGCATGAAGTTGTTGGTAAAAGGCCTGAACTGTTTAATTGAACTTATGAAGGTTTCTATTCTTGGGGAATAACAGCAGGGGTTTTCTGTTTTTGCAGTTGAGATGGAGCACCGCATTGATTTTGAGCTGCGAGAGGGCTTGGTTGAGAGTCGCTACTGGTCAGCAGTCACCTCTCACACATCCTACTGGACCTCTCACGATGTGGCCCTGTTTCTGCTGACATTCATATACAAATCCCCAAACTCATCAGAGACCTGTCAAGACAATCCTGACCCTGAATAGCAGCCTGATAAAGGAAAAGGATGAGAACAAGCATCTCTCACAGTGATCTAAATGCACTAAAGCACACCTCCCCCTCATAATTTGCCTTTTAAACGCTATCAAAACGAATGCTTTCTTGTCATACGAAGACTAGTGGCTGATTTTCATTTTGTTTGCTCGTGTTGTAAACCTTCCAATCAAGCCAGTAAGTCATGACTCTCAAAAACTCAGAGTATTAAGTGCTGTTCAGTCGACTTCAACCCGTCCAGTTCCCTGACATATTTAATATCAGGAACACTAGTCTCTTAAGGCCAGTTTTTTGACCAGTTCACACATCGTTTGTAGCAACACTGGCAAGCTTTACCTAAAGCTTTAGGCTTTACCAAACAAACCTGGACCAGTTTATCCAGTCATTTTTATTTATTCATCTTTTCTGTTCACTTTTATTTGCACAAGCATACGAATCTTCTGATTCTGGCTGCAGAGGACAGAGTTCATTTATTAACATAGAGATTTACCAAGCAGATGTTCAATGCAACATTTGGAGTGGGTCACAGATGGGTTTATTTATTAATATAGTAATATATCTCCTTAAAAAGACTTTGCATATTTGTGTACTTAATTTTTTTTCTAAGTATTTCATGACTAAGAAGTATATTTTACTTGATTATTCCTGATGAATACTTCACCTCTTCGATTACTAACTCTGAGACCATGTATGGCTTCTCAACCTGGAGAACCAGCAAAAAGCAATTCCTCAATAATTACATAGGAGACGAATAATAATGAGCTTTTAACATCGTCCATAATCACATGGTGCTGTAATGAAATGAACCAGTTAAACTTTGCTTGTTTTTTAGTCCGAATGTTAGTGACATGCCTAATTTTGCTCTGCATGGTGATTGAGAAAAATGGCTGCTGTGCTTGTACTATGGTAAAACTTCTACCTTTCAGCCTACAGTACGCCAAGTGAGGCCATGTGTTGCTGAATAATGTGCGTATATGCTCATTTTTTGGAATGATCGAGCTACCATGTAGCTCCGATTAGTTTTCCATTATCACTATAAAGGACATGCGAGGGAGAGGGAGAACTAGTTTAGTTTAACTAGTTTAACTGTTTTGTTTAGGGGGTATATTGTTCTTTTTTTTGTTATTTTTGTTTTACATCGTTGTAATGATAGACTCATTTTTGGAAACATCTTTGCACCATCATGCAGTACAGTTTTTAAATGATTCAAAACTACATACAACCTCCATCAACCAAATGTGGGTAGAGTTTGGAAAATGGTAAACAGAAATATGTGATTTGTTCAGTTGGGGTTTTTTTTTTAAACAGAAAACAGTACAGAGAGGGTTCTGTACCCATGTGTTCACTGGCTTATTGGATTTGTTTTCAGTTAACAAATTCAATGTCTGAAACGCACAGACATTTTTATATCAGGATCTTTAATACATCCTATCGAGTTTCAGCTCTGCCTTGCCGGCACACAAACCATGATTGGCCTGTTATTCCTATAGGGCCGGGACTAAGCCGGAAAGGGTTGCTCCCTCTCTCATGACTGATGCTGGCTGATTGACGCCACCTGCACAGAGATGGAGAAAGCTGTCTCTCCATATCCAGGGCTGATTCACATTCATACTCATTCAAGTGGACATGGATGAATGCATACGACTGGTATCCACATGTCGGACAGGGTGTAGCGATTGACTTCATTAACTAAACCATGCTTCTGAACAAATTTCATACACCATTCTGGGCTGCTCCAGGGCAGCTATGTGTCCGTCTGTGAGCAGGGCGGAGTAATGTAACCCTCAATCACGCTGCAGTGTTTGAGTAATACTTCCAAACTGCCCACAATGTTTGTTGGAGTTACAACGGGTGGGTTTTTATCACGTTGGGGTGTGCAGTTCCCAAATTTGTTGAGTGTGTTGTAGGCATCCAAAAAAGTGGTTTCTGTGTACTTGTGTCCAACAATGAACAAATCACAGATTTTGGTGTTACAAAATGTTGTGGACAGACTAAAAGTGAAAATTCACATATGTAATTACCTAAAGTAGTTTCAATGTGGAAAAGGGTTCTCAATGA
>JAYDZF010000009.1:14873501-14884123 GCA_034509105.1 Microcambeva barbata
ATTCAATAGCTATTATATGTCAGCAGAAATGTGCAATATCTATATCCTTGAGACGCCTTGTAATTTGATGCATAGCCGATATTATGCTCTCCTTTCCATCACCATATTGATCCTAAAACATCCTGGCTCCATACATAAAACATAGCTTACCCAGCTACTAGATCCACAAATATTGGGCTGGACTAGGACTAGTAATCTGAAGTACACTGGTTCAAGCCCCAACAGTGCTAGGTTGCCACTGCTGGGCCCTTAAGCAAGGTTCCTCATTTGTTTAGCTTGTATTCTGTAACTGTAATGTGAGATGCTTTGGATTAAGGTGTATGCTGAAAATGTAAATGTTTTTATGCCTATTTACACAAACAAATCCAATAGATGCAATTCATTTTTTTCAAAACATTTAGGATTGATGTATGTTGTTTGCTTACAGGATGTATAGTACTATGTGTGTATGTACACACACACTGGGTTAAATATCCTAAATCAAACCCATTTCCAGACATTGTGGTGCATTGTGTAAAATTCAATAAAGCAAGGGAATTATATGGTTATTCTCTAAAACTTGATTCAACTAACTAAGAAAGCCAAACCTCATTTTTAGGTTTACCATCCTAATTATTTTTTAAAAGTATGAAACTTTTTGTTTATTTGAAACCACACAAAAAAGTAACATTTATGCACAATATGCTGTGTTTTGGTTTTCTAAACTTTCTGCACAAGTAGAATGGCTGTAGAGGTTTAGCCCTTAGAAATTAATTTAAATTAATTGCACTTGAGGTTAGTCCTCTTCAGTAATGTGCTATAGAAAGACTGACAACTGTCTGTTATTAAAGCTCATGGATCCAGTCTATAAATTTAACCTTTTCAGCTCCTTTCTTTCCAATTGCTTATTGATCTGACATTTTCATCAGGCAAAGGTTGAGAGGGTTTCCAAGCAGAATCCCAGGTAGTACATAAATTTTTACACACGTCTGGCTGTAACCATAAGTCATAGGGTCTTGGCTACACTAGACTCTAGGTTTCCTGTGGTGAAGCATTCCGCCGGTCTATAAATCCAGCATAAGTCAGTGATGGATGTTCGTTAATGATGTTAATATCATTGGAGTGACAATTTAATCATATGGCTTGTATAATTTTCATTTTTTTATTTTAACACGACATCAATGTTTTAGTTCATTCATTTTCTTAGCATGATGAGCCTAACTAAAGTGCTTCTTTGTAATGGTTTTGTTTACACTTTTTAGGCGAACAATTGGTTTCTCACAAAAACTGAGATCTCGCTGATACTCAGACCTGCAGTTATGTCATTAATGGTCATCAGACCACCATAAATATCTGGACATTTGTCATAGAGAGTTAATCCAGCTACCTGGTGCATTGCTTGTTATTATGCTTTTGTCTAAATTACACATTTCAACCTAGATTTTTATTTGTAAAGTATACTGAAGAACTAAGATAAACCAAAGAAATGTATTATGTTTATTGTCTTAAAACGCTTATCCTTATCAGGGTAACACCCTGGACAGCGTGCCAGTCTTAATAAAACTTTCGTACTCCAGAAACTGGAGTGTTGAACTAACTTAGCCTAGTAAACCCAGCATGTTGTCATATTCTATAGTTAGGTTTCAAATTGCTTTAGTTTTGGGACATTTTGTTTCAAAATAACGAATCTAATAAATCTAATAAAATTATTTAGTACTTTTTCTTTTAAGAAACACATTTTAGTATTTCTACAGCACTTAACCACTCTACGTATGTTGATTGCAGTCAGTTTTGCCTAGTTCAGCCAGATCTGCCTGCCAGTAATAGATAACAGGTTTCTTCACTTTAATGAAGTTACACCTTGATTTACTAGGAAGACAAGACCACCTTATTTGGATCAATACCCAATCGCTGTTCCTGCACCTTCCCAGCAAACTTTCCCAAGGGATTGAACATACAACATAAAAAATTTAATGTAGGTGTGAAAGGGTTCAGTACAATAAGTACTGTGATGTATATACGAATAAAATTCTAAAGAGGTGATGGAGGTGGTTATATGGAAATGTAATTAGCCAGTCTTTGTTACATTGCTGAAATATGGGCCTGTTGTAAAAGTTGCCTACTAAAGTAACTGTCTTCTCATAGACTATTATGCAGCCTGAATACGCTGAACCGGCATTCATTATGCATGAGAAAATAAAAGCTATTGTTGTGTTTTACTGTAGAGGAAGCTCAATGGCACATGCCGTTAAAATCATCCTGTGCTATAATGTAAACAGAGATTTTATTACTTTGAAATGGACATCATATAATCCATAACCCTGAGAGCCTAACAAGCTGTAACAGAGTGTGAAAAAGGCCGGCACACAGTGAAGTACTCATATACTAACCAATTAATAAATCAGCATTGTGATTTACTGTTAAAGTTTGTTTTTACTTCGGGACTCATTTATTCTGCCGGATTTCTGTAACTAAATTAAAAAGTGGGAGTGATTAATGAGAGGGAGAAGGAGCTGAAATTGAAATGCTGAAGTACGAGTAGTCATTTAGAGAGAATCATTTCTGAGACTCACATTTTCATAATAGCCTTCTGATTAGCATACAGCCAGTGGCAAAGGAAAACAAATTACTGTCCTCTTCCCTACATAGGCACTCTACATGGGGTTTAACATGATTGTTCAGACCCTAATCCACTACAAGTCCATTTAAGATTCTGACAAGTATGCTGACCTGCAAACAGACCATTGATAAATATTCGTCATTTAGCACACCAGGGACTCATGTTTTTACATACAGTGTGCTGGGACAGTCTAATTTACACTGATCAGCAAGGCCTGATAAAGGCTACATAACACACACACACACACACACACACACACACACACACACACAGTAGAGTTATGCTTCTGTAAGAGCAATTTCTATGACTTTGCAGGAGGTGCATGACCATAAACCAAAACGTCGTTCACATTTCTGCTGTGACAGAAGATTGTACTGCATGTTGACCTTTGTAGCGATTGATATGTCATTTCTGTACATGTCATTGTTTATCTCATCAGCTGGTGGGTCAGCTTGCTATAGCTTTACTCCAGAGAGGTCAGCTTGACAGTAACCTGAGTCTTTTGCCTTATAAATACATTGACATTGTGCTGTGGGAACTGCACGGGTCAGGGATTTTAAGCATGCTGTTTGCTTTAACAAGTGACAGGCAATACACAGCGTGGAGGGGGAATTCATTCAGCACACCTTTGAATGTAGATGACAGTGCTTGTTGAGATAGTGTTGAAGTTAGCTTTTTAAAGGTACTAGCACTCTTCCTGGGCATACTTGTTTCTTCCTTGTCGGACTGTCTCCTGTCCTTTACTTTCTTTCACTGTCAGGGCATTCACCTGAAAACGTGACTGTGGAGATATGCAGAGCAGGACTTGATGTTGACAGGTATCTTATCACAGCTTAAGACATCACCTTAAGGATCTTCCTTTTGTATTCCAAATCATTTTCTTATTGTTGGTCAAGTGTTAAGGATGGTCCTAAAATCTAACTATACAAAGCTGGTCCATGGTCAGAATATGCACTTTACTAATTCTGCACCTTAAAACATTGTTTTACATTTAATGGATAATCTACTAATTCTAATCAAATACAATGCACAAAATTGACAATTAAGATTCTCACTCAAAGTCCCAACATTGTCAACCCTGGTTGCACGAACCATCGACCTTCCAACGATCTGTCTAATACTCTAGCCATTGAGCTACTATTTCCCCTTCAGCTACAGCGCCTTTCTCCCCTGCCTGAGAGAGAGAGAGTTGGATAAAAGCCAGCATTTCTCATTAACAGCAGATGAATTCCTAATAAGGTTACCGATGGCTCCGGAGTACTGGCTGCATCTTTCATAAATCTCATGGAATGTGAAGGAGAAATTGTGTGTGTGTGCAAAAAAACATTAGTACATATGGGACCCAGAGCAATAATATCAACATTTCCCTGGCTGATGCTTTTTGTTATTTTTGTTCATAGAAAATGTTTTTATCTCAGAATGCTAGCATGCTTCTATCTTCTTTCAGAAAAAGAATTGGGAAAACTGTTTTATTTATGATAGCTTTTATTTATGCTGCATGACATTTAGATAAACATGTAATTAAATGCTGCTCTACAACTTACCAAGATCTTTAAACGATCTGTAAATCCTGATCATTCTTAAATATTATACAAATCAGATTTTTAATAATTATGTCATGGGTAAAATAAGTACATGACAATACTTGATGGGGAAAACACTATGTTTATTCAGATTAAGATTTGCATGTGCTATCCCTTTGTAGCTGTGATGAGTTTAGATTGTTTAACCTCCCAGACTTCCTGATAAATGCTATTTAAATAATTTAATTAAACAGAAAAATTGCAAATGCTGTAAAAACCTCTGTCCAAATACTTATTTAGTATTTTTCTGCAGTAAGGAAATAAGTTCCAATTACAACATTTTTCAACAGTTTTCTCAAACATAATTTTTTTTAGATTTAGTATACTTTTTCCATCACTTTGCAGTGAAATTTGTTCTCCGCATTTTAACCCAATCCGTGCAGGGAAACACACATATACACATTAGTGAACACTAGGGGGGCATGAGCACACGTGCCCAGAGCGATGGGCAGCGGTGCCCAGGAGCAGTTAGAGGTTAGGTGCCTTGCTCAGGGGCACTTCAGTCGTGACCTGTCAGCTTTGGGAATCGAACTGACAAGCTCCCGATCACAAGCCCAGTTCTCTAACCACCAGGCCATGGCTGCCTCTTCAAACAAAAATGGCTGAGCAGAATATAATATGAAGTTATAGATATTTTCAATTTTCATACTGACATTGATCTGAGCTTATATGTCTGCTGTGTTTTTAGTCTTGGTGTGTTTTGGGGGCGTCTGGAACATATTAATAGCATTTCAATTCCTTTTAATTGGGAAATTTAATTTGAAATAAACATATTGAGTTCAATCACAGAACAAATTAAACTCGTAAGTCAAGGTGTTACTGTATGTGGCACTTCTTCTCTTCAAACAAGACCTTAAATAGATTTGGTTTTTAATGTGCCTACAGTTCAGGGGTAGACAGGGGAAAGGAGGGGGCAAACATGAATTCATTTGCATGCTGGTAGCAGTTCATTGTTTGAGGTGAATGCCATGTGGGGGTGGGGTTAGTGTAAGCGAGAGGTTTTTAGTTGGCCCAGTGTAAGAATGAACAGACTGGGAGTAATTATTGATTTTTGGCTAGTTAAGATTAGGGTTTTAGCTGAAAAACAAAGAACATATGTTTTAGCCACGCCCACAATCACAATACTGTTTGCTGCAGTTATTTCCCTTGATAATTTTACCAGCCAGTTAAGCAGAAGATGACATGAAATACTTGTATTTATTTGGACATATGGCTATGAAAGTATATTTGAGATTGTCATAGCAAGCACCCACACAAAATTTTAATCTATGATGTTTTACGTTTAAATACATATATACACATACATATATACATATGCATATATGATTAAAAATCCATTACACATACATAAGCATACATTTTGCTGTGAATTACACACATATGTCTATATATGAAATTAAGCATATATTTCATAAATCCACTTGCCTAATAAATTTGCAATTTGTCATTATGGGGTAGTGTGTGTACAATTTGGAGAGAAATGAATGTAATGCTCAAAGTTTGCTTAATACTTTGTCGTATCACCTTTTGCATTGATTACAGCCTCAATTCTTTTTGAGTATGATGCTACAAGCTTGGCACACTTATTTTGGGGCCAGTTTCACCCATCTGTCCACAGACATTTTCAGATCTCTCCAGAGATGTCTGAAGATGAGCCTGAGGTGCAGACAACAGGATTAATCCTTTCTTGAGGTCTGAAATGTGAGGCAGTCACATGATTCAGCTGTGTGTTCATTTAATTCCCACCGAGTGATTGAGTACTGACCCTCATCTGTGGCGATAAGAAGCCTTGTATTTAGGAGCCCACGTGGGGAAGAGGATTGGACCGGAGCTCAGGGTGTGATGGTGTGATGCTGGCGGACATTGAAGTTGTGTAGCTGATCTGGCCTTTGTTTTCCTCTTCATTATGCATCCTCACTTTCACAAGCTGTCAGCCTCAAAGGCAGCTTGCAGTACCATAGCAACTGGTCTGAATTAGAGAACCAGGGGGTATGCAGTGTGGACTGGCACTGCAGCACAGCTGTACCACACTGGGAGGGCTGGGGGTGGAAATGTGTATACATGAGTGGTGGGATATTATTTCTGTATCTCTAATTAGATTAGAATGAGCCGTATTGAAGATTTCATAGTTAATCATAAATAAATCTCTTAATTCAGTTCATTATTGCAGATAGATGTGTGAAATGTGGCTGACCATGAGACAGGTATGAGACATGTTAGACATTGTTACATGCAGGCAGAGGGGGAAATGCTGTCACTGTCATTCAAACATGGCCAGCATCCCTCAATTTGCCAAACTGTTCAATTAACTGTACTTATTATTGGCAAAGCATTGACAAAGTGTCAATTTTTGGACCCAAGTGTTCATTTCATTTGTTGCAAGTAAGCTTTCTTTTTAATGAATGCAAAGATAGCTGCAATGGCTCAGTGGTACACTGAACTAGTAATAAGAAGGTCTAAGCTGCACCACCTCCTTTAACCCTTAGCTGATTGCACTTGTTTGGTCAAAACTGGACTTTAGAAAGAAGCATCTGTTTTATTCCTCAAATGTAAACATTTTAAAAATAGCTACATATTTCGAAAAGATTAGAATTATTAAAAATAGCATTTGAACTAATGTGTTTAGTTTACCTTTTAGTTTTGCAATTTCCAACAGGCGGCACGCTGGCTTAGTGGATAGCGCTGTTGCTCACAGTGAGAAGGTCCTGGGTTCAATAGGTGTTTCATGTATATGTTATAAACATACAGAAGATACACATATGTTACAATAAGCTATCACCTAGTAGGTAACGTATGTAAAAAGCTTGGTTGATGTAGGGGCAAATAAGTCATGTATAGAATTACTGTGTGAGTGGGCCAACAGTAAAGCTATGCCATTTAGTCAGAGCAAAACAATCCATAAAAAGAATAGATTATGCTGCTGAAGAATCCAAGAATTTTAGGACTTCACTCAAACATCTGTGATATGTTAGTGCCAGTGATACATATCACTTTACATTGTGTAAAAATGTGAAGTGATAAAAGCATGCATGACCACATGTATAAATAATTTAAAAATTTACATAGTCAGCAGACTGAAAAAAGAAAGGTCGATTGTATATGTGTGTGTGAGAGCAGGGCTGAGTGATTGATCATGTTTAAGGAGAATCTCATGAATAAAACAGACTTCTTCTGGTCACTGCTAGAATGACATTAGAATGCAGTCAGATTTCTCTGCCTTGTATATACCAGTGAACTGCACATCTGCAAAATAATTGTAAATACTCATGAATGGTGACTTTGATTCATGTCACCGTTTTTTCCCTAGTCTAAGGTGCAGTCACAAATCAAGGTCAATCAAATTATCAAAACAGATTGAAGTTGCACTTTACAGTTAGTTAATATTTATATTATTATCTATATAAGGACCTAAAATTGATGGTTGTTTTTCACTTTCCTTATTTTACCATTTCATGTGTATGTATGTATGCCCCCTTGAGAGATACACCTTTATTGTGTCCTGGACTTTTGCAATATATTTAATCAAATTATGATTTTTTTTTCCCAAACATGATAAATCATGACTATGGTTTCATGTTCTGGAGAAGATTATTTAAATCTATATTAATCTTAGAAGAGATGAATTCCTGCAATAGCTACTATATTTAGCTCAATAGAGAGTAAAATACCCAGCTTAAGCCCTCAGAGCATTTAGGTCACTCACATCCCACTCATACAAAAACACACATACTGCAGACACCAGGGGAAAGGAGTATTCAATCACATTTGTTGTGTAGTTTTTTCTCATGTTTATTTTCAAATATTCACATTTTCTTTTACATTTTCTTTTTTTCTTATTTACAAAACGTTTGTATTGAAAGCATTAGCAAATATATTCTTGATTATTGAGCTTTTAGACCCCCAGTCGTTTTGCACACTTTGAGCCCTATCTTGCACTCTGCACAAGGCATGTCACCAGGCCAGCCGTAGCCTAGTGGTTAGAATAAAAGATTCATAATCTGGAGAACACTGGTTCAACCCTCACCTGACTGCTCATTACTCAGACTGTATACTATAACTTTATTGTAAATCGCTATGGATAAAGGCACCTGCTAAATACTGAAAATGTAAATATAATGTCGCAATGCTCATTGCTATCTTGGTGAATATATTAATGCCAATGGGCATGGTACTGAGGTGTGTTTTCTATTTTAGCAATGGAAAACACAGATGTGCTACTGACCAAAAATAATCTAGTTGACAGTCAACAGTCTAAAAGGCAAACATTCATTGCTATACTGGCAGTCAATTGACAACACAGGTGCATCCCTAACGTGTGTACATCCCTGCTTGTTACACACACTTGGACATGCAGCAGTGTATTCCCAGAATCACAGTGTCTTAAAGCTTGGCAAAACACTTCCTAGATATAACCTCCCAGGCTGTCCTGTAAAATTGGTAAACTGTATCAGAATGAAGAAGCAAATGCTGTAAACTGTAAGTGGTTTTGTTCTTGTCTTTATGTTGATTGTCTTTGTCTTTATCTGTCAGTGCATACACACTTGGCTCCAGTAGGTGTGTTTTGTTAATAATGCTGAATGCTGGAGGGACAATTATCTTGATGACCAGTGCTTATAAACACTGGTGATTTAAGTGGTGGGTAAACCATGGGGAGAATTATGTGTGCAGTGGTAGATGTAAAATGAACTCAATCTATCACTTTGCTCACCAAGGTTTTAATGATTGAGGGCCGATAAATGGGCCATGTTTTCAAGCAGGAAAAGTACATAAATGCTATCCTTCATGATGCAGCCACAGTTTAGTATGTTTCAGGATGGATTATTAATGGATAATTATTTGGGTTTTTGACATTGGGTTAAGGCAGTTTGGTCACATCACAGTGAGAAGGTCCTCCAGCAATGTATGTCCTTTCTTTGTGGAGTTTGTATGTTCTCTATATTCTGCATAGGTTTCCTCTGGGTACTCCGGTTTCCTCTTACAGTCCAAAGACATGCCATCAGGTTGATTGGAGTCACTGAATTGTCTTGTCTAGGTACCTGCGATGCATGATAATAGTGCAAGGTCTTTGTGGAGCCAGCTGGAGGTCTTAGCATGACTTACAATGAAAAGCTTATTAAAGGTTAGTCTATTAAATAAGTAAATGAATGTGGTGTTGATGTGAAGCTATCCATTCTACAGAACAGTACTAATAAAGTGTTGTACTGCAGTACCTCAGACGTAGCCTGGCGGCTTGAGGAGGAAGTGGGTGGAGGGGCGGGTTTGCAGTGGTTACACTGAAGCCGAGAGATGAGTGTGGAAAAGTGGGACTCTGCAGCTGACAATGCAAGCAAGCTGTATACAGCATATCATTATTAAAAATATGTGCCTGATTATGATTAAACGTCTCTTCTCTCCTGCCTTCTGAGGTTCTGGCTATTTTACATGGTTTTACAATTGTTCTTTCACCTCATACCTATTGTGCATCCTTTTCTTCTCTCTGCTTTATTTGGCCATCTACCTCTCCGTGATCACGTTGCTCTCTGCAGTATGACTGGCAGCCAGACTCCCACTGGCCCAGATGAGCTGAGCTGAGGTGGAGTCTCTTCACAGGAGTGTATGCCGCAGTCACTTCAGGTACATCCAGTTCTTTGCCGCAGAATTCACTGCATGTAGACTAACACGCCCCTCTGCTTTTTTTCTTTTTTCTTTAAATAATTAATATTTATAGCTACACCATGCACAACTTGTCTTTTTTCAGATTGTGCCATTCACATTACACTACTATATTGTCTTTAGACACAATAATATGCTAAAATAAGCGTTCTGTCATTTTGCCTTATAATACTGTCACTTTAATACTATTTATAAAGGATACGTCTTGCTTTGTTCTTGTATAATTTCATATTTAAGTTTATTAAAGCTGCCAAATAGAAGTTGCACTAACATGATACTAATGAAATAAAATAGTTGATGATGTGCTATTTGAGGGCCAGGTAGCCATGAGGAACATAACTACAACTGTGTCATATTATGGATTTTAATAAATAAGTAGTGAAAAATAGTGTGAAGGTAGCAAATCTTAATGAGTTTCTTCCAACTTTCTCACAACAATGGCCATAAACAAGACACGCAGTATGTGTGGTAATTACATTGCATTACTAATTACATTAGTTACATTTAACTACTGGTGGAGTGGATTCCATTCAGCAATGGTTCATGGGGACACATGCTTAATCCTTTTCTTCTGCCACTGTCCATAAAGAATTATGTATGCTTTCCTGGTGTCCACATGGGAATCCCCCCCCCAAAAAAAAAAAAAAAAAAAACGCAGGTGGATGCTCTGTATTGCCCAGTTGAGAGTAAATGCATTTGGCATCCAGTTTGGCACCGGACCAATTATGACACTGACCAACATTAACTAGTAAAATGAATTGATAAACAAAAAGTAGTATGAAATAACT
>JAYDZF010000009.1:15070019-15080339 GCA_034509105.1 Microcambeva barbata
TAAGTGCCATTCTTTAAAAAATAAAAGCAAAATTATGTATGTGTGTTTCTTGTCCGCCCTGTGTCTGTGTGGGTCCTGTCTGGCTGCTCAGGTTTCCTCCCAGAGTCAAAGTAAAGTGAATTGGAGGTACAAAATTGTCCACGGCTGTGTTTGATATAAAGTTGTGTACTGATGAACTTGTGTTACTGTTACCTGTCCTGACCAAAATTGTAAAACAGGATGTTAAAAACCCCAATAAACATTACGTGTTATTCCTCATTTCTTCTGGTGTGAGGTAATTTAGCTAGTTTTATTACTGGCCCAGTTGCTTTTATCTTTCTTATCAATATTAAGCAAATGTTTGTGACACATGTGTCAAGGGAGGTCTGGTGGTTCCATAAACTCCCCACTTACAAATCAACAGAAATTTAACATCAGCTGAAATGAAATTCCTTGTGTGTATCCCCATACTTGGTCAATAAATCTGATACTGAAAATATATAATTGTAAAATAAAAAAAACAAAATCACTTTTACTATAATTGGTACATATTGTATGAAATAGGTCAACCAATAGCAAGTTTAATTCTATTGTTTATTAGCATAATAAATATTTCAATACTTTTGTGCCATCAGATGGTCAGAAATTTGAAATGATTGGCTAATGTCTGGGGAAGGTTAAGTTGCCCAAAACAGCCTAGCCATTGGTATTTTAGTGCACTCTCAGAAGCATCATGATAAAAACACTGTCCCAAGGGTGCTATGCAGAAGACCAGCTCCATTGTGGCAAATCCTAAACACAAGGAAATAAGCCAATAGGAAAACAAGATTTTTATTTGTATGTGTACAAAGTGTAATGATCAAAGATGATGGCTAAAACTTGTTTCTTTTCTTCTTAGGCAAAATCTGTGGAGTCAGCACAAACCCAATAGAGTTAATGAACAAAGTTGACCTTTGCTAGGCTTAGGTCAGCTACCGTTGGACTGTTTGCTTTAGACTGAGAATTGTCTTGGATGTCTTGATTCAATTTTCTGTCTTTGGCAGATGTTTTAATAATAGTCTCTGAGCACTAACATGAAAGCTGAAATTGGCCCTAAGGAGCAGGAACAGACTGATATTCTCTAACAAACTGAAGGAAGTCAATTAAATGTCTATTATTAACCTCCTATGGCTTACTGTCAATTATCTGTCCCATTAACTCCATAATACAGTACTGTGTATGCACTCAGCACTGAGAGGAAGCAGCATGGATACTGCTCAATAAAACGGGAACAGAAACCATGACTTTTAAATAAATTTCATTTAACTATATTGAATTAATAAGTTAGAGCACCATTTGCACCTCTGCTCCTAGCATTTAGATGATTTATGCTTTTAATAAGGTATATTACCGCTGCTTTTATATAAATGAGTCATAAATTCAGCATGCTTATATTACTGTTAAAAACCCAGTGTACCAAAAAGCTCTTTATATCATAATTATCACATTGATGATGTTATCATTCCACTATTTAAAACTGAACTTTAAACATCCACTGAAAATGATTTATGACTGTGAGTGGGTAAGTGAAAAAAATCAGCTTTACTATATTAGAAAACTCTAGCTCTGTTTGATTACAGTTAAAGTCTGTCTTTAAAAATATCAAACTCAATTGAAATCATTTCATTTTAAAATAATTCTGTTGAGTGTATGACTCTGAAGAAACTTTTAAAATATGATCTGGTGATCTTTTATTGTTTCCACATTTTGTTTTGTTCGAGTCTCGTTTAGAACACTCCACGCAGGACCTCCCGGAGACAGTGTTTATATCATAACTTACCGCAGTCATAATGCAGCACAAACACACATTCAGAACTGCACTCAGCAAGCTGTATTTCCTATTTCCATAGACTGCATATGTTATCTGTTTCCTGTACTAACAGGAATTCTGAACTTCCTCCTCTCCACAGCAGCTGCTGACCTCTGAGAAAGGAAAGGTAAGAACAAAATTACCTTCCCTGGGCACTGTCTGTAAATGTATTTTAAAGCTACGAAATCTGCTTTGGCTTTGGTTGTATGATGATTTGGTATAGTGGCCCATGCATGCACACCACGGCTCATTAACTTCAAGTGTTTTCCTCTCCCGATGATAATTTAGCGTGCCGAGTGTCACATTACTGAGTGGAGACTTTGGGTAAATAACCATGAGTCGATGACAAAAACAATCACGTAAATGTGGATTTGGGGTAAACCATGCCTTTTAACTAAAGCCCTCATGAATGTGAACCAAATGTAAATAGCCATACACAAGGGCTTGTTCTTTTTTAATTATTCGAGCAGATCAAGTGTCAAATTAAATGATCATTATTTTAAAAAATATATGCTGGTATACAATCAGGTATACAACCATAGGTTTGGATTAATATGTCTTACAAGATGCAATGATTAAATAACTTTAGGGTATATTTCAGCTACACATGTAATGTGTTTATAACAGGGTTTTATGTACAGTTGCTTTGAGACAATGCCCATTGTAAAATGTGCTATACCAATGAAGTGGGTGATTTCAGAGCTAAATATGGTTATTTTCTGTTTTGGTTGTTTTTACCTCTCACACCATCAAGGGGGATTTCACCTCACAGCCCTAATGTCCTGTTTTATCCCCAGATGGGGTGGTTTGGGTTCTCCCTGTGTCTGTGTAGGTTTTCACTTGGTTCTACTCCCACAATCTAAAATATGCAGACAGGTTAATACTGACATTTGATATGAAATACTAATATTGACAGTTGATACTAAATTGTCCATGTGTTTGATATAACTTTGTGAAATGTTTAATCACATGTCAAGAGTGATTACCATTATTGACATGAAAGTAAACAAAAATTTAAACATGGCCAAATAAACCAAACAAACACAAACAAAAACAAGGCATTTAACACCATTTTGGTACTAAGCGCTATAAAACTATCAAAGCCTATTGTTTCACATTTTGTCCATTGTTGTGTTGAACTCAAGCTCTTACTTTCTGTATAAATTGATGCAATGGACTGGTGGCGCAAGACTTGTTCATGGTGTGGCAGGCACTTGTTTCTCCCATTTGGTCAGTGGAAGTATTTAAATTTTCTTGCTGGGAATTTTATTTTTGATTGGGTAATTGTGTATGTGAGTGTGTGTGTGTGCGTGTGTGTTGTAATGGGATGAACCACCCTTTTGTTTATAGACGTATTGATGCCTTGCACCCAGCTTTTTTCAGACAAGACAGGAGCCACTGCCAGTGCTGACCATGATGAAGTAGATAATAAAATGGAATGATTTAATGAATGATCATTACACGTCTTCTTTGCTCAAAAAATTCCCATAAAACTTTGGTAATTGAAGGCTACCAGTACACTCTGTGTGTTATATTCCCAGTTATTCATTTACACTAATAGTGCCTCTGTCAGAGATTTATGATCTACAAAAAAGAGCAATTACTAGAAGGACATATTAAAACCAACAACGCATTTATTATCCCATCACATCTGTGATTTTACACCTGGAAATTTGTTTCAGCACATTCTCTTAAGTTGTGTTTTTTACTAGCCTGCAGACTACATATTTCTGCTGTGTACATTTTAAAAATAATTTAATAAGCATTTGCCACACAGATGAACTTCTATGGTCATAGAATATGGCGTCTAACAGACTACATTTCATTTGAGTGGTGAAGAGTTCTTAGATCTGCCAAGGTACTAGTGTGATAAAGAAATACATACGCTATGCTTCTATGGTTGGTACAGGTGTAGTCCGTACACCAGAGTTCTTTGGATTTTTCAACAACTCAACATACTTCAGAATAGTGCAGCAATTAATAATAGGAAGCCGACAGTGGCCTGTAAAAAACATGTAAAAAGAAACTGGATTACCTAAGGAACATCTCTACAGACATTTGGGAACAGGGGGAGTCACTAAAACTGTTCAGGACCAATAGTATGGCTGCAAGTGATACATTGGTGGTAGGTTAGGTCAGCTCAGGATAAGTCTGTGTCTGGACTACTTTTTCAAAAAGTGAAACGTGTTGTATACACATGCTTCTCAGGCTGACAATGGGAAACTAAAGATGTTATAGGTATTTAATAAGGAAAGTGCACTCTTACATGTTATTTTAACAGTTAGTATTTGTGCTAGAAGGAATAAAAGTTTGGGATTTGTAGAAAAAGGCAGAAATGTGCAGACAGTGTTGATAGAAACATGTATTTGTCCACTTTGGCTGAACTTCTCCGGTCAGGAAGGCAAGAAGGAAGGGTTTGTACACTTGCTCCCATGTCACACAGGAGGAGACAGGGGTTGTGGGAAACAGGAGGAATGTTCTGTTAAAAAGACGGATGTGAAACTCTAATGTAACACGAACCATCGCAACGGCTGGTTAATTCATTATTTATCTTAATTGTTGATGACTCATTGGAATTATTCTACCACAAATAATTATGTTACTATTATAAAGTCCATTTAAAAACAACAGAATGGATTGTAAATCTGGGGGCTTGATCGGGTTAAACACTAATAGGAAAATCAGTAGGGGCATAAATTCACATCGTAATGCACGTAGCATGCATGATAAAATGAGCAGGTAAATGCTGTAATCTTCAGAAATCTAGGAAGCTTATGATACATCCCATCTGTCAGCAATAAAAAATAATCTGTCTTCTTCATATGTCTGAATGATATGTTTTTAATTAGAACACACCACCTGGACTGTGACAATGTGACATACTTAATCTCACTTAGGTATTAATTTGCTATAGTAACAGATTTGTGGAGAATAGTGATCAGCCATGCATAAAACTACAGCAAAACGGTGAATTTAAACAAATATGCATAATGATTTTTATACAGGTCTGAAAAGCCTTATAAGACAAACTTATGCAAAATTGTTTAGTCCCCAATCCGCTCATAGTTAATGATTAGATTACAGAAGACTAACATATCCCTACAAAGACCAAATATCCACCAAATTGATGACATTTATATCCCCATGACATTTTTATGTATTAATGTATATGAATATGACCCACTTTGACTATTGCAATTCCCTTTCACATGGACTTCACCAAGACTGGCCATGACTGGTGGTCATAATGTTATGTCTGCTCTTTATATTAGTACAGTTACTTCATCTTTCACTTAGAAACATTGTAAACAATCAAACAATGTTTCCTGAGATTGACGAGTACATTGTCTGAAAGGTGATGTGTGTGGGTTAATGCATTAAGTGTTGAACAAGATAAAACGTTTAATGTAATCCATTTACTACACAAGTGGCCCCCAATCGGTGAAATGGCTTACAAACAACAACAGGATATAGAATGTATGTACACAAAGTGTTTTACATCTGTGCCACAGTACTGCTGTTTTTTTACACTAAGCTGATAAAAATGAACGTGGAGTCTTTTATTGAACATCAGGGGTTTTTAAGCAATGTTGCATCACTCGTTCTGTCAATGTTTATCCCATATCAAAAACTATCACTCTTTTCACTTGTGCTGGTCGACCAATACTTTTTTGTTCAATATTTCTTATTTTTCTTGTCTCAGTCAGTGGTCGTATATCATTTGCTAAGGAAAAAATCTGTGGGTGACTGTTCCAGATTTATTTATTTTTTGTCCATAAGCAATATTATGTGTGACCATGTCCTAATGCGTTTTCAATTTGCTGTTGTCAGTTGAATGTTTCAACACTGAGAATTACTTCATGCTGGGCAGACATGGTCAGTAATAGCACTTGAAGCTTAAAAACGGAATGGTGCAATTTGTTGAATCAGCAAAACTTTTTACCATTGTGCTCAGCAAAAATGTTCTGTATTTGTCTTTACATTTACATTTAGCTTTAAACTTCCTGATCCCTGCCATTGTAAACTTTAATTTTTAAAACTTTTACACTCGGACAGAACACCCTGCTAACATATTTAGCTTAAAATAGCTTTCTATTGATGTATTCCACATCAGACTGCAAATATACAAGACAAACTAGTACACAATCACCAATGTTATAATTTTTTTTAAAATATATTTTTATTTAGTGGGAGATGTGGTGATGTGGTGAAAGTGAAAACCAAAAGCCACTGAAAGTTAAGATATTTTTTTTCTTTGTGATTTAAATACATTTTTGGTTTATTCTTAGTATATTAATGCTTAGCGTTTGGAAAATATGGCATCAGATAATGTGCACATCTCATAAAAAAGTGAATTATTTGGCAGTTATGTTAGAAATGTTAAACTGGAAAGTATATTATCAGAACAAAATATTTTAACATAAAATATTACTGATATTAAACAATACATATTCAACATTGGGAATAATAACATCAATAATAATATTAAAACTTAATTAATGAGTACCTGTATACACACAAAGTTCATTTCTATGGTAAATGTAGCTTAAAATAAGTGAGGTTGATCAGCTGGATATTCCTATAGCACACCAATGCAGAAAGTTTGATTCTAGCCACCAGGATGCACAAGCCAGTGTATTGTAGTGCCGGTCCCAAGCCTGGATCAATAGTACCACGATCAGCTGTGGCGACTTCTTAAGGGGGACCAGTTGGGTGTACCCTATAGAGTGTATTTAGAGTGTATTTATTAATTGAGTGAAATTTCTACAGAGTAATTACAGTCAACTCAATTACTGAGTTTTATGTGGGCCAATTAACAAACTGCTGGTTCTTTACTCAATGAGTAGCTTTGTTTTTTAAACATTCTACTAAGATAGTTTTCGTCTGATTCTTAAAAGAGCAGCGGTTAGTGCAATCAATCAGCAATTACCATCCTGTTTGTGAGTTTTCCATACTTTCTCATTAGTGTACGGCATTACTACAGTAATTTGGAGCAGCGGGGTAATCCTGTGAGCGTGTTCTATGGGAGCTCTGTTTCCTGTGGCCCGTGCCTTCGTGGCAGATGCCCATCTGCAGGCAGGCGAGCGGCCCGAGGAGGCCCGCATTAGCAACTGTTGGCTGCGGCCCCAGGTCCATTCCGCCTCGGAAACTGTGATTATGAAGCGTGATTGCGGTGTCTGCAATGATGATAAGAGGCCGGTTCGTCGTGCCAAGCAATTTCATCGTTAAGAGAGGAGGGGGGAAAGGAGAACACAAAGAAAATTAATGGTGCTTCAAATGCTGCCTGAGTTTTTTTTAGTATTTTTTTATTGATAATATCCAACTGGAGCAATTTGCGGCAATTGGTGGCATATGGCTTTGTCCAACGCACAGTGTTATGCCAGAAAGAATCAAATCTGTCAGTGTGTGAGTGGAGGTCAGCAAATTAAATGTATACATAAACTGAATAATGCCCCTGGGTAATGAGGTGCATAAGTAAACATACATAATGAGCTTGCTAGATGAAGATAAAAGCAGATGGTTAATGCACAGCTCTGTATTTGATGGGATTATAGGTTAAAAGATGGTGTTTCGGAGATGTGAGATGAGAGCTAAGAGCGTATATGTCCAGCACATGCAGTATCAAAGAGCCTTCTGGGGAAAGTCCTGCGGGGAAAGCATGCCTTCGGTGGTCTCTTTTGCACCAATGTTTTGAGGAATGCTTTCTGCCAAGGCAATTGCTTTAGGCAAATCTTCTTCTCCGTTTCTGGGCTCTCTCAGCCCTCATTCACCCTTCTGGACTCTCTTGTGTCTTCTACTATCTCCTTCCAGTTCTCCATCTCCTCTGTTCCTCTGGGTTGCAGGTTGGGTCTCAAGTCTATTGCAGCAGTAAGAGTGGATAAGCTTTTTGCCAGACAGAGGCGCCACATGGGGCTGCACCTTGCCTGAGGATAAGGGCAGTGTTGCCCAGGGCCTCGAGACGCCCAGCCCGGCCAGATGAGGCTTTAGTGACCCCGGCCAGAGTGGAGCTGACAGGTGAGAGGCCACTGCTGCGTCTAATGATGGCTGCCGCAGGGCAGGGTGGGGGCTAGACCAGACCAGATGAGACCAGCGGAGACCAACTTTGAGTGATGCAAGCAAAGATAAAAATCTATAAAAACCACAGAAATGTGCCAAAACATGCTCCATTCGATGGATGTTCTGACCGGCTTTCATCTCCGTAGCTTCACCACGCGCCTCTGGGCCGAGAATGCACTCGCTGTGCTTGCATTGTTTTTTTATGGAGTTGGGTAATACTTGCATTACTGAATATTTTAGGTCAGGGCTCTGCACAGAACTACAAAATACCATCTATCAAACATCACCTACAATAAACTTTGCTAAAAACTTGACACTGCATCTACACTGTATGGCAAAAAGTATGTGGACAGTCTTTCTAAATACCGATTTAGGTAATAGGTGTATAGAATTATAAAATCAATAAAATGCTTTTAGCACTCTGCTGCTGGGCACCTTCTCTAGTGGGCACAATACGCAATGCCTGCAGACAATAATGTGTCTTCTATGTAGAGATGACCGGACTAAGTGGGTGGGTTCTTCAAATGCTTAGCAGATAGAAGCATCTGTGGAGAAAGCATGGGAAGGGTCCGTAAGGACTGTACGTTTCAGAAGGGACGAGAACAGCAATATAGCTTCATCCCTTGAAAAGGGGCTCCACCAAAACCATGCAAAGCCATGTCACTGTGTACAAAGTTGTTAATAAAAGTAGACCTTGTCAAGACTGCTGTGAAGGAGCTCAGAAAGGGCACAGAGCTAGAACCTCTTTGGAACATCAATATTGATACCGGCCTACTTGTCCAGTGTTAATGAACATCACAAATGTTTCCCCCCCACAGACAAATCACAATAATTGTTAAGTAATGTTTTCATTAATTGCAAAAAGCCATCTAAGAACAGCTGGGGACAGTGCTAAGTGGGTAGCACATTACAGGAAGAAAGTCCTGGGTTAAATCCCCTGGTGGGGTGATATAGGTTTTCTTTGTGGAGTTTGTATGTTCTTCCTGTGTCTTTGTGGTTTTCTTTCACAGTCCAAAATCCTAAAATTTAGGTGAATTAAAGACATTTTCCCCAGTGATAAGGGCCCAACAGTGGCATGGTGGTAGATGTGGGGCTTCAGAGCTCTCCTGATTACTAGTTCTGGACCTTAACCACTGAACTTCCCAGCATGTTTTAATTTTTAACCACAACAACATAAAATGAACAACAACAATAATAATTACAATAAAATAATTCTTCTTATTATCATTCTTCTTCTTTTTATTATTATTAGTATTATTATTATTAAAAATAGCAGCAAAAACGATTATAACGAACAACTAAATAATAATAATAAAACTTCCTTAGACCCATGTTTAAAAATGCAGTATACTGTATGATTTACATTGCACCACAGTAGTGTGTATAAGATCTTACACTACAGTACTTCAGTCTAGTACTGGCCCTGAATATACAGCTTTACAGTACATCATAAATGCACTGGCAGGCCCTATCAAATCAAACTCTGAACTGCACATGGAAGGGCCTTGAACTGCTGCCATTGTGCCTTACAGCCGTTCATCTAGTGTAGCAGGTCTAGGCAACCAGTCAAGAGGTGCAACATCATCAACCCTGTCTCCCAGTCCTCTGAACAGAGACCTGCAAGTGTACACAAACAGCCACCCTACATCTGCCAGCTGATTAATCAAGGGCGATCCGGCACTAACTGCAGCATACCCACTCCTTCCTGCATGCTAGTCCTTGTGTATTTATTTTGAGTAACCCATAGCCAGTCACGCTTGACCCAAAACTATCAGGAGCAACCGTGGCTGCACTCAAGCATAAACAAAAACAAGCAAAAAATGCGTAATGAAGGTGAGGTGATGGGGGAGAGAGGGAGGGGTTTATTCTCAGAGATAAGGATCTGCAGCTATCGAGTGCAGACACAAAACAGAATCCTGCTTTCCATGTCCTGCTGTTTATTTCTCCTCTGACATGGGAAGGGAAATCATTGACCTCTAAAGGATGGGGGAAGGCTCCATCCATCTTCCAGTCTGAAGTCTTTTAGCTTCAGGGCATCAAATCACTGTTTGTCCTGGAAACCTCCCGACAATACATATTCCACTAATTAGAACTTGGAATAAATCATTGAAGCAGCTTAACAAGTGATGTCATCTTCATAGCAGAAGATTAAGACATTGCTCCTAGACAGTGAAATGATGAATGGTGGCCTAAATTTACTGAAAGCATTAATTTCTGTGCTGAAGAGATGATGTATCAATAAAATATATTTTTGTTTGTGATTCATTTATAAATTACAATTACCTAGTGTTAACTACACCAATAATAACTGAAGATGTTCAGATATACTCTTCCCATGATGTAATACGATTCACAATCCAATGTTTCAAACAAAATAGTTTGAGATTACAAGAACAACGTATAACAAAGTTTCATTTCATTATTTCTCTTTTTTT
>JAYDZF010000009.1:15114982-15125848 GCA_034509105.1 Microcambeva barbata
GACTTACAGTACAGTTACATTATACAGTCTGAGCAATGAGGGTTAAGGGCCTTGCTCAAGGGCCCAACAGCAGCAACAGCAGTGGTAAGGTTTGGACCTTCGGATTAGTAGTACCAGTACCTTACCACTAGACTACGGCTGGCCTACTTTTATGATAGTCAGCATTTTGAGTAAATCAAAGAAATGCAAAGGAATTAAGAAATGAAAAGTAATAACCTAATCCCAAAATTAATTTAAATCAATTAAAATGAAAAGCACCAAATGCACTTCAACATATTTCTAAAACGACACTTTAATAATAAAAAAGCTTTAATAGTGAATGAACACTGTAAATAGTACTCAGCTGAGAATCTCAGACTGAAGGAAGTAAACCAGCTTTGTTATTGTTCTGCTCTGATTTCGAGTGTTTCTATAAGACAAACGCTTACGCCGTAACGTGAAATAATAAAAACACGGCTTGATTTAGCATTACTAAAATGCTCAGCTGTTATTTATTATCTCACATCTGCTGCCTAGATGTGGTTTGTGCTTTTCTAAACATCCAGCTGCATATTGTAATTGGTTTACATGCTGGGATATTTCCTGCTAGACTGCGGAATTAAATATGATTGAATTCCTTATGCTGTAAATTGATGTTAAACTCCTCGCCCACTGAGAATACCCCAGTCTAGCCCGGAGTTACTCAGAATCAGACAGGATCTATACTAGACTGATAAAAGATGAAGTGGTCCTTAGTGGAGCATAAGTGTGTAATATTTGGGGTGTAAGAAAATGGAAAAAAAAACATTTTGTAAATAGAGCCTGAGTAAACACAAACTCACTGATTACCACATACACAAAATATAATAAAAAATAATAAACAGTTTGGTGGACTATGAATGTAAAATAAACTATACAGAGAGAAAGAAAACGGTTTATCCTTGATGTTAAAAGTCTAATAATTACCTCTCTTATCTGTGCTAGATTTAGCCCCTGTGACAGAGCGGGGCTTCTTTGCTCTTGCATGTCATGACGGTCACATAAGAAGGCGGCTGGGGAATATGAGGATGAGTAACCTTACACCCCATTAAGAATAATCATATTTATTTCGCAGGCCAGGCAGGAAGGCATTGGTGTGCGTGTCTTTAAGTAAATTGAATCAGGGGGACAGATGATCCTGTCTGTGGCAGAGAGAGACACAGTCCCCACTTCCTTCTAGACTCTGATAGCATGAATTATTAAGTGAGTGTAAGGAGAGCAGGAGACTTAAATGTAATATGTGGCCTTGTTATTTGCTACTACCTTTTGTAACCTTTCAGGTTTAATTAAGGCTCAGCGGAGGGAGAGAGTTAGAGAGAGAATGTGTGTGTGTGTGTGTGTGTGTGTGTGTGTGTGTGAAAGAGAGAGAGTTACTTATTTTAATCATTCACCTTTTTAGATGGAATAAGTTTATTTATAAAAAAAACAGCCTCAAAAAGGTGAACTGAAGATCAGTGTGGCAATTTAAATAAATATTTAAAATATTACGAATATTGAATAGAATTATTTGAATGCCTTTATTTGTTATTACACATATACAGATGTGTATTACAACAAAATTCTTTCTTTGCATATCCCTGCGTGTTGGGAAGCTGGGGTCAGAGCACAGGATCAGCCAACAAATAATATCAATTCCTTTAATTACATGACTTAAAAAATAGATGGACATCATTCTTTTCTGAATAAAATAGCTTATTGTTATTATTTTCACAACATACTTAATGTAGAATGCGGTATTGATCTACATGGATCTAATACAGCCATTACGGTCCACATGAGAACCAATTACAAATAGTCATGTCCATGTACAGCAGATTAAAAGTTTATCCTGGATGTATCCAGATTATTCTACGACAGCTTTAAGAAACTAAAGCAAAGTAGATTTTGTACATAATAGGAAACAGGAATCAGCATGCATATACTTGAGCATTTAACCCCTGGTGATGCTGTAATTTACATGTTCAGTATTTAGCAGACGCCTTGATCCAAAGCGACTTACAGTAATTAGAGTATACAGTCTGAGCAATGAGGGTTAAGGGTCTTGCTCAAGGGCCCAACAGCAGCAACCTGGCAGTGGTGAAATTTGAACCGGTGACCTTCAGATTTCTACTTTTGTACCCTACCACTGTGTAACATTGGGATAAAAGAGGATTGGTAAGTATGGCATGAACTAAAAATACTAAATTGTGAAAACGTTTGTGAAGAACTTCTGTAGTCTTCAACCTACTCTTGACCAAACATAATTAAAGTAGACTGACAGTGATCATTCAATTCTGTGATATCTCACCTAAGCACATCAAACACAGATATACAGACGTGGAAAAAAATAAGAAAATTATTAGTTTATTTTACTGAACGGTTTCTTGGTGTGTGTTTGATAAAATGATCATTGTTTATAGAGAAAACCCCATTGCTCTTTTTTGTCTAACTCACACTTATTTTTTCCCATGACTGTATATATAAATGAGCAACTACTACATGTTTAAACACTTTCTCACCAGTAAATGTGATCTGCCAAGCACACACTTTATAATCAGGGGCTGCATTTACACAGCAACATGCTACATCCACTATATGCAGCCTCCCATGTGATATAATCCATTAGTCTGATTGTACAGTGCCATCAAGAGCAACACTCCCTGCATGTGACAGGCGGTTCAGTGGAAATATACACTTCAGCTTGGCTTCATCAAAAAGAGCTGGCAGCGCTGTGGTCAGTGTTGTCCGACACGTGTCAGGAAAGATGAGGAAAGACACAGACTCGAACTGTCTTCATATGACCTCTTATGAGGTGATGACCAACGGGTGTCAGTTCAACCACAAAACACGGGCTCTATTGATCAAAGAGTCAAAACAGGCCTCAGCATAAAAGAGATCATGATAGCTAGGATGAAACAATCAGAGAAGATTTACAGAGGTGAGCAGCCGGGGAAACATGATGTTAAATTTGCACAGACATTAGTCAAAATGTTCTGATAGGTGAATGCACAATGAAAAGACTTAAGCAGGGTGTAATAACCAGGCTTCAGGAAAAACTAAAAGATATAATTTTTTTAATTACATTTTTGGCATTTGGCAGACAATTTTTACCTAGCAACTTACATTACATTTCCTTAGTTATTTTCTTTTTTTTCTGAATAAAGTGCACACATCTCAAGTTATATAATCAGAAAATGTGTAGTTATAATGAGGAATAAATTTCAATTTCCCTTTTCCTGTATCCTGCCCTTAGTTAATGGCCAGAAGTGAATCATCCTTATCTCACTACACACCAGGGTTAAGAGTCTACATTCTCTGGTTCGAATCTCAGTGTCACGGGTTGGTTGGGTGCCACCATCGCTACTAACATTCGCAAACCAGCGGCGGTCCCAAGCCCAGATAAATAGGATTGTTGCATCAGGAAGGACACTAAGCGTAAAAACTGAGTCAAATCAATGAGGTGCTGGTCGACCCTGCACTGAACAGGATTATGGCAGAGGGAAAACTACAATATATTGTTTTATTAGTGAGATAAAAAAACAACCTTCATATAAATGTGACATTATGTACTTAATAAATAGAAGAAATCATTTACACCTTTACCAACTTTATGTGTCTGGTTTCACTCAACATTTCTTGTCATTTAATTCTTGAATTTTAGGAGATTTTCCTACGAACGTTGCACTTGCTCAAAAGAAAGATTTGGTCTGTGAGTCCTGGACTTTATAAAGCTGCTGTGAGACAATGTCCATTGTAAAAGCAGTATATAAATAAATCTGACTTAATCTGACTGAAATAAAGTTCACCTTATTGGTCTGGTCCTCCACACGAGTCCTGGTCTTCCTATTTCCTTTTGACTTAGACAACCAAGCCGTGAATCAGGATATTGGAAACTTTTCCCACACCTTTATTGATGCGTCTTTTCCTCTTATTTTATTTATTTGCCAGACAGTGAATACACTTTGCAAATGCAAACAAAAATGCAAATAACATTTAACATAAAAATGCTTTGCCACAAAATGGAAGTTCACTATTTCTCACTAGGGGGTTAATATAAATATCTGACCTAGTTTGGGTGGATACACTTCTGAGAAATGTGAGAATACGCTTTTAAAAGAGCAAGCTTTGTATGCTGTACTCAGCATTGTGGTGGTTTTAAAGAGCTTAGTGTTGTAAGCACTTTCGTTTGCGGTGAGCATGTGGTTTAGTCTGCCGCCAGTTCTAGTACATTAACACCTTTTTTGTTCTCCACGCTAACACTCCATCACCTGCTCTGGTATACACGTCTTCAAAAAGATTTCTTCCTCCCCATCATTTTTTGCAGTAGTAAGCTGGACGTGAAGCAAAGCGAGCTTACTGTCCAGCTGTTTTATCCAGAGGGCAGGTGTTTGAGTGTAAAAAGGATGAAGGATCAAGGTGGATATCCTCCCTCCGAGGCTCCGATTCTGTTTTGTTAGAGAGAAATCTTCCTCTTAATGCTGAGAGAGAGAGGCCGAAGGCATTCCCATAGCAGGTGGTCTGTTTCAAGAAACATCTGGAGGCTGTGATGGCCAGATAAGCTCTACTATTCACAAACCCAAACTTTGTTTAAACAAAGTCTCTAAAAGCTATATGGCTTCCAAAACCAACCTCTTATTCCCTCTCATTCCTGAGCTTCCAGAACTGGGAACCTGGCAAACTTTTATGCGAACACCTCATTCTTATTAGAAGACTGTAAATAAACAGAGCATTTTAATAAAATTATATGCTCAAAATTACATCTGCATTCCAGAGTAACGGCATGAATTTCATGGGAGTCGTCTATGCTTCCAGTCTAAAGAGCAGAAACATTCAATTTTCATATTTTCTTAAATGTAATTAGATAAACATTGGCCGAGTAAGTTATGATTATCTAATATTGCATGTAAATGGAAGACCAGCCAAGCATATAACCAAACAATCACTGTGACTTGTTTATTATTTCATTCATTCATGCCACTACATCAGGGATTGGGTGGCTCGAGCACAACCTGGAAATAGTGAGTGGGTAGTGGAACCGGGAACCGTTCATTCACATTTTCTGCATGCTTTAGGTGGCCGGAGGAATTTAGTAGCACCTACTTTCTCTATGAAAATACGCTACAGAATATGATACACTGTATAGGAGGTGAGAGAGTAATATATACAGTCATGGAAAAAAATAAGAGACCACTTTTAGTGTGTGATTGACATAAATAAGCAGTGTTATTTTTTTATGAACTAAAATAGGAATTTGAATAGAATAAAAACAATGCTGCTTATTTTTGTCAAACACATTTTTAGACATTGTAAAGTGATAATTTTGAAGTGGTCTCTTATTTTCTTCCATGAGTGAAGGTATTTTTTACTTTTTTACATGTGTGGATTGTGAGTGTTATTCTCTATCTTCTGGTAAAAGCAAATGTCAAAACGACGAATGAAAAGATTAAAAATCACACAATCTCTGAATCAACTTTCTCCATTGGCTGCTACAGCTGTCCATCAAAGCTGTAACCCCTTCTCCTTTCATTTCTGCAGGGTGTTGACTAAGAGAACCTTGGATTATATTTATGCTTAATTTAATTTTTACAGGAGAAACGTTAAATAATAATCACGAGCACACTAGCTTACATTAAGTGCTACTATTAAAAGATATATTTGTGAATGGAATATTGCTGATTATATTTTCCTTTGAAAAAGTTGAATGTGCCACTCAAAATTTAACCAGCACCACCAAAACCTTCTTGTCTTCTCTCTGTACATCAGCAGACAGATTGTTTCTACTGCACAGTATGTGCTGGGCTTCAAAGAAAAGTGAAAAAAGTGATTTGGTAGAAAAGATCTGACATTTTCAAAATGCGTTTTTTTCATTTCAGATTTTTTCTGTTTTAAACTTTTAGAGATTTATCAGGGCCGGAATGTATGATTAATATGGAAAAACATTTTATTTTACATGTATTGACACAGGAAGCTGATTTAAATGTCTAACACATTTATCTGGCCAGTATCTTTAAGGCTGGGTAGGATAGGAACTGTTACACTAAGTCCTGCCGGGTCTAAACAAACTGCCCAGAATCATCTATACTGATTTATAAAACATCAACATATGCATCCTTGTCTGAATTAATTCTAAGAGTCAGTAACAAGAATAAGTGAAACCTGTCAAGGAAAAGTTAACTAGACATTGTATCTACTCTTCACCACCCTGGACAGGATGCCAGTCCGTCTCAGGGCAGATGCACATATAGACACTATATACATACATATATGATCGATAGATAGATAGATGATCACTAAACTTCCCCGTGTTCTCCATACTGCTATATTTCAGGTATTTACTAATTTTATGTTAAAAACTCCTGCATTCATAGACAACCATTGGCCAATACACCTTCTAAGAAGTTAAGTGTGTGCTTCTAGATTCAGTGCTGAGTAAAGAAGTTACACACTAATGGCATCCATACAGTAGAATGGTCTTTAAATATGAGATGCTCATTTGGTGTGCAATGTAAAGAGAAGAGCTCACTTTTCTGATGATCTGTAATATCATTTTGCCGTGTTTGTGCAGCTTTACTCAGATGTTGAAAAGGAATTTACCACGGACCATGAACATCTACGAGTCGAGTTTGTTTTGGACGTGTCTGAACATCTTCCTCCTGTTCATTCTTCAGCTCTATTATTGAATGTGCAATCCAGGATGACTCATTAAAACTATTTCCACTTAGTGAAACATGTCTCTTCACAGAGGCCTCATTCATTATTCATCCATTTAGAGACATTGCCTGGTACACACACACACACACACACACACACACCTGGTAATGACTCATAGGGTTGATGTTGATGTAAATGGGTGAAGATTAATTGTGTATGTTATTAACCTTTCCCGCTGAGAGGTGCCATCTTGCAGACAGCTCGGCAAAGGAAGCCAGTGCAGAAATAAAAGCCCAGCGCTCGAACCCCGTTCCCCCCAGTTCAAAGAGGGGCACGTGCGGTTTCCACTGTCCTGTGAGTAATTATGAACGGTAAAATCCAATAGCTCTGATATTGCCATAATGCTTTAAGCTCATGGAAGATGACTTCCAGATGTTCCCATCGCACTAATGATTTGAAGAAACCTTACATACATAAAACTGCAATGATAAAAAAAGCTCTCTTCAGCTTCAGATATCCCTGTGACCAAAATGAAAGATGATAAAAAAACATAACGGTGATCAAAGTGAAAGAGAGTGAAAGAGAGTGAAAGAGAACGTGCCTCCAGATGTGATCCGAGACAAATGGTTTTATTGATAGAAAGTATAGGAGAGCGAGAGAGAGAATCGAGCGCTCGGAAATTTATCAGCTCACTGCAGCAAGTAGGAAATTAAGCGATAAGAAAATCAATTGCGTATTCCTGCCTCCATATAAATGTAGCTAATGTTTAAAATTCCCTGCAAATCTGCAGAGAACGCAGAGCAGAGAGGGGAGGCGAGCGAGGGGGGGAACAACGGGGAGAAGGCGGAGAAGAGAGGGTCATCAATCATGGCTCTGTGACACACAATGAAACCTGACCGGGGCTCGAGATGTTTTAATACGGCATCCATTAAAGCCCTCAAATAAATTGCAATTTGGAAAACAGAACATAATACTGGCCAAGTTTTCCTCATCCATCTTGCGGTGTGTCATGTAATGTAATTGCGTTGTTAATTTATCCAAGAATTTCCTTGGTACACCATTTCATCCACATTGGTTAATTTCCCTGTAGAGTATATTTTTCTCCATGCAGCCCCCCCACCCTTCCCCATGGCTAGCGGGGGCAGAGTAATGTTTCTGCTTAGCATGGCATTAGTGGAAGGGCTAATCAAACGGCTGAAGTCTGTGACACTTTATCAATGACTAGCGAGGCTGGCTGTGTGCCGCCTGGCTACGAGCAGCCCGAGATTCAATCACCTCCTCCGTGACTGTCATTAGTCCCCTCCGACAGCAGGATCACTCAAATATGCCCACACATTACATCAATATTATCGACAGAAGGCTTTGGAGGCGTTTAAGGATGGCCGGCCAAACCAGTCTGGGAGCGAGATGCTTCCTGACGCTGATTCAAGGTGTACAGAGCATGCTGGGTACACAGTGCAGGAGCAAGGGATCTGCGAGTGGTGGCCGAACCATGGATCAATAGAAAAGAAGTGAATAAAGGTAAAACTGGAGTCCGGGGTGAAGTGTGGTCTCTTTAACTGGAGGTCCGGTGTTTACTTCATGTGAGATGTCAATTCAAACCCAGTTACAGAAGTAACTTAATTCACTACGAGGCGCTATAGAGCAACAACAAAGTACTGGTTTCTATAGTGAGTGCCGAGGTACTCGAGGTCTGTCCCTCGGGGACTCAAAATGTCCCAGTCATATTCTGATTCATTCATTCAATTCAACCATAAATTTCATTCAGCAACTTGGTTTTATATTATAATTAATACTATTATTATTTTTACTATTACATACTATTGTTTTTGTTTTATTAATATTGCTAGCACAGGAACAGTCATAATTTTAAATGAATATTTTTTTTATAAACATGAAAATAATATTATGCTATAGCAGCAGTAGCACTAATTGGAGTGATCAAAGCAATAGTAGTACCAGCACTAGTACTAGTAGCAGTAATAACACTACTGGTTGTTGGGCCATTGTAAGCAGAAGGTTTGGATATGATAGTAGTTGCAATATAAGTAATTTTAATAGTGGTGGTATTAATAGTGAAGGAGGCTGTTGAGGAGGTAGAAGTAGTAAGTCTAGCAGTAATAATGGTGGAAACAATTGAAGTAGTGGTAAAAGTACTATGGAATACTAGGAGTTATAACAACAATGGGAGTAGTGCTAGAAATAGTAGCAGCAGTGTTAGTTGTAGTATTAAGTAGGAATCACAGTAGTAATAGTGTAAAACTGTAACTGTTTCAGATATAGTAATAGTATTTATAAAGTAAATGTGGTAGATATAGATAGAGTAGCAGTAGTGGATGTGTTTTATTAGTAGTTCTAGCAGTAAGAACTGTAGTGTTTGTAATAGTAGTAGTAGTAGTAGTAGTAGTAGCATTCATAGCAGAAGAGATGGTGGCTGTAGGGGTGGTAGTAGTCAGAGTGGTTGTAATATTAGGAGTTCCCATTTAATATTATTATTATTGTTATTATTATTATTATTATTATTACTATTATTATTATTATTGTTGTTATTATTAATTAATAATATTATTACTATTGTTTTTGTTGTTGTTATTAGTATTATTATTGTTGTTATTATTATTGTTATTATTATTATTACTATTATTATTGTTGTTAGTATTACTATAATCATTATTATTTTTGTTGTTGTTATTTTATAATTATTTTTATAATCATTATTATCATTATTATTGATATTTGTCATTAATGTTAAAGCAGATAAACATCAAATAAAGATTGATATATTATTACATCATCTATTGATATATTATTATAATATATATAGAGTGATTTGTGGTGACTGTAGTTCTTGAGAGTTTTAGAACCGAACGGTATTGCACTGGTGGCCTGTTTGAATACTGCTGCTGTAAAGTAAAAACAAATCCCCAAAGTGTCTCCTTTCAAGCGTGCAGGAAGAACATACTCTGCTATTGAATCCTTGAGTATCCATCTAAATTAAGAAGTAATCCTCTGGCAGCAGCAGCAGCAGACACGAGAGGTCACCTCTTTTGACATGACTTTGAGGTGTGGCGCTGGCTTTTCAGCGGATGAGCTGACCCATAGCTCGCTTATCAAGTGAGCATCACTAACCTGGACTGGAGAAGACGCGAGCCATTGTAGGCAGGTCTCACCCACTGATAACACAGCTTTTTTTTTTCACCTGCTGTCACCTGGCCAGGGCAGGAAGGATTCCACGCCGGGGCGGGAGAGCTCCTGTCGTCCGTCTGAGTGGAGAACAGAGAGACTTGGCATGATCAAAGGCTGACAGCGGAGCCGAAGGAGAGACCTCTGCCAAAACAAAGGCTTTATTGTGATGAAATATCCAGAGAGCAACAGCATGCTCTGTTGCACTCTTCCCTCCCTCCCCCCAAACACACGCAACCCCGAACCCGAGTCGATGTTACACACTGATTACAGAGTGCTTTATCATAGCATTGCTCCATAATCACATTTATCACATACAGTGTTTGATAGTTAATGTAAGATACACACCAGGACTATGAGGTTTATCCATTTTAGTTTAATATTAATAATAATTTCAGTAAAATATTATTGCCAGTATACACAAACTGATTACAATCACAGAAATGTTATTATTTTCTCATAGAAATTGAAAGACAAATCAGCCACTTGTCTCAGCTGTTACTGTAAGAGGCCTCCAGATGGTGGATAGCTCCAGATTGCTTGTGTGGTGTTTTTAGTTTAAACACCTGGTTGTATTTTAATGCTTAGTTTTTGAATATGGAAAAGTGCTGAATGTGTATCTGGTTTAATTATTAGGACAGTAAGAAAACTAATAATTAACAAAAAAAACTTTGAAAGCATGTTACCTGATGTATTACTTTATGTATGTTCGGTTACAAATAAATTTCAATAATGATAATATATATATATAGTATGTGTTTGACAAAATGAGCCGCATTATTTATTTATTTATAAACTAGAATTGAAGTTATTAGTTATAAACTAATTTTGAAGTGGTCTCTTATTTTTTCTCCAGGACTATATATATATATATATATATATATATATATAGATAGATAGATAGATAGATAGATAGATAGATAGATAGATAGACATAGATAATTAAGTGACCGCATACAAAATACTTTTGTTTTTATTGTTTGTAAAATTTAAAAAGCTTTGAACATAGACGAGATGGGCAAGCAGTTTAAAATT
>JAYDZF010000009.1:15209550-15220662 GCA_034509105.1 Microcambeva barbata
TTCTTTTTTTCTGTTTTAAGTCAGGGTAATTAGTGCTGAGCAGAATGCTTGCTATTGAGGGCAGGAGTCGAGGGCTGGCCTTTTCTTTCCTCAGAGAGAGTATTACTAGGTTAGACCTGATTGACGCACCGTTAACAGTTTGGAGAAATCTGGGGCCGTTCTGCAGTGCTGCCACCTCACTCATGCAAATGGCACTGGAGCTTCCCTCTGACAATGATTAATGAGCCTGCGCTGCAGTCTTTGTTCCGGCTTTCTCCTATTTAGTATGAAATACAATCCAAAAGCATTATGTAGCCCCGATTAATCCAATAAATTTGTTCAGCATGTTTTTTTCAGTCGATTGATGTCGAAGGAGGGGGGCATAGTGAGCATGATTACGTTTAATTACTCAGCAACTAATTACATTCATTAAATGCTAATAAAATATGTTTTAAAAAGCTGCCTTAAAAGCACATACTTTATGGAGTAAAAATATGGCATGGTAGTTTCAGTGATACGTTTCCAATCTTGTGATGTCCTGTTATTACTTTGGATTTAGTACATTTTACTTATGAATGTTCAGTGCAATCACTATTAACAAAACAGAACATAACGGACTAAAATAAAGGACATTGATACTAGGCATAACTATATAGTTTAATATATATAGAGATGTTTTAATATAATTTATTATTAGGTGATAAGTGTAGCTAATAGACATAATATTTATCATACATTAAAAAGCATAACCCCTTTATAAATGTTGAACAGAATGAAGTAATAAAGTATGAAAATTCAAACTGAGAATCATGTGAAGAATACACACAGAGTGAAAACTAAACATGGAATGCTGTAACGAATCAAAATAGGAAGGGTAAAATGGAATTATATATTTTGAAGCTGTTTTTTTTTATCTCAGAATGTTGAGCAGTATGCAGGAGTCATGTATTACTTTATTTTTCACAGATAAGTGTAGATTTCTTACTTTAGTAAGAAGATTTATATTAATTACATTCAATGTATTATATACCACACATTAGAAATATATACAGTATGTTTACCCCTTTATCAATTTAGGTAAACACGCTGTCAATACAACCAAAAATACCCTGTCAGTATGGTACATACTAATAATTAAATATATTACATAAAACATGGGGGGGATTCTAAAACATGACAGAAAGCTATGGAGAGCAATGTGGTTTTTATACTAAGTATACTTGGACGGGGGTACTTTCAATGCTAAGTTAAAACTTGCTAAGTTTGAATAAATATTCAGAAGAATTCAAATACAACTAATTGTCATGCTCATGATTTTTTAAAGGAAAAGCTTGCACCGCTCGGACGGGAGCAGATATGATTGCATCAGGGGCGTTAAGGCATGGTAGTGCCATTAGGAGCTCGGTGCTTAGCACTACAATAGTGCAGAGAGCTGCAGAGCAGAGATCAGTGAAGCGTCTCCTGGATATCAGAGGAAAACATCCTTTGCAAATTCATCTCCCACTGTGCGCAGGCTTCACAGCTGGTTAACGGCACTGTGTGTACCACTGGCCTGTTTACACACCGCCCCTCTCTTTCTTTCTCTTTTCCACCCACACAGCAGAGCTTCTGTCGAGCCCGGCCCTCAACCCAGCACCTTTGATCCCTGCTTTTAGAGCCATTACATAGCTTTGATTTTTATCTTTTTTTTTAAACCGTCCCAATACGCTGATCCCTTCATGCCCATTACAGACGGTGCTTCTCCGACCTCTGCTTCTCTGATACCTGGAAGGGGGAGACAGACTCGTTTCTGCCTGACCTGGGCCTTTTCATCCTTTAGGCTGCCTTAACACCCCAGATTTTTATCTGCCATGCTTAGTCCGAGAACAGACACCAAACACCGGATGATGGTTCCTACATTTAGGGATTACGAGTGTAAGGCTGTGTTTAAAAAAAACCCTCAGTACTTTGGTTTAGTAACTGGCAAACTAAACTATTACCACGTTTGTTTTGCATTTGCTATGAATTTTGGTAAATTGTGTCTTGGAGAATTTAACATTTAATAGTGAACACGCCTCCTACCTTGAACTGCGCCACTGCAATTCAAGCTCTCACGGGTTCTTTAGTGTGTGAGAAGTCTAATAAGCACAAGAATAAATAAAGAACACATTAAGTACATTACAAAAAAATAGTCACACAATAATCATTGCAAAACAGATTTGATCTCCCAGAAGAATTTATGACGAACTCGCCTAAGAATAAACAAACTCAGATCAGTGAGCTACTAAATTAAAGCTGGCTTTCAGACCTTTCCCCCGCTTCACTCAGCAAGCACAAGATTTAAATAAAGAAAAACCTAGATTTAAACTCATTTCCTACAGAGTCACAAGGCATGTAAAGTGGGGCAATTCCCTGCATCATAAAAATGTTTACACCGAGGCAAGTCATATTAAAATCATTCAGTCGCATTACCTGTACAGAGCACTTCTGCATATTAGCACTGATTCACAATATTGAGCTTCAGTCGTGACATAATGCTTATAGGCAGGGGAATATTATACAGCAGAGAAAACACCAAATAACATTATTTCAGATTGGGTTTTTGATGAAGGGTTGTATTTCCATTTTAAATGGTAAAAATATTGGAATCGAACTAAATTTAAATTCTTCTTTTGAGTGGACTTGTGTAATGGAGTGCACTTCTAAAAATAAATGTGAAAAAAATAGATGTTAAAATACATTGTTTATTTTAGTTTACATTGATATGACTGGGCTGTTTTCTGCTATATTTTTTTTTTTACATGACTAGATCCTAAATGTGGATTGGAGCAGATCTTGGTCATCACTGATTTGGATTGACTTCCCGACATAGACCTTGGTTTGGGACCGGCACAACAATGCACTGGATTATGCATCTTAGTGGCTTATTCACTACAATTCAATGTCTCAGGTCAACCTGACTGCGCGTTTTTGGACTGTGGGAGGAAACCGGAGCACCTGGAGGAAACCCACAGACAGGAGAACATGCAAACTCCACACATTTCCATTTTAAATGGTAAAATACTAGCTAAAATAATATATCGACCTAAACAACAATTCTTCTTGTCAGTGGACTTGTGTAGTGAAGTGCAGTTCAAAGAGCTGTCTTCCTAAAGTACATGTTGAAAAAATGATACAGTACTTTACTTACTACGAGAACATGCAAACTCTGCACAGAGAGGACCGGAATCATCCTGCATGGGGATCAAACCCAGGACCTATTTGCTTTGAAGTGTCAGCACTACCCTGCATGTTGCCAAAATGTAACACTACTGTTGTGTTGTACTTTACATAGCATATGGACACGTTTTATGATCTTTGGTTAATTAATAAAACTTATAAACAACATATTTTAACTAACTGTGGTTATGATGCAGCACAAAACGTCAGCCTAATTATCATAGGAATGGTATAAAGTAAAGAACTTTAAGTAATTAAAAGTCATTTTAACTGCTACAGAACAACAGGCCATAATGACACTAACTGCTATCATTAGCCGTAGTATTTAGTCAGCATGCAGACATGTTTTGCAAAACAGTGCTTTATATTAGAAATATCCTGTTTATTGTATGTCAGCACACTAGTTTAAAGTAAGACACAAAAGACAACCAAACAATTTTGTTCTGATTCTGAGATACATTCAGTCCACATCATGATTCTTGTACATGGTCATGCTTTCACTGTTATTCCTACAGCACACCAGTGTTTCATATGCAAACACACACACGTGCTAGTGCCACTAAATACCAATTAGCAAATTAAACGGCACATGATGTGCAACGTGCAGAAGTTTATTTGCATTTGAAATTTTTTTATCTATTTATATGTTATTCATTTATTCAAACTTTGAATATCACCCGAATTGCCCAAACTCTCCCACTTATTTCTTTGATTTAAGAGAAAAATAAACGCTTACATTTCGTGCACACTTACCTCGGTCAAGTCTACATGACATATATATTCCACACTGATAACTCTATGTTAAATATTAAACTATGTTAAATATCAAAATTAATTATTAAATATACACGGCGTTAAACTTAGTATTAGTTAAAGCCGTGTAACAGGTTGAGGTTTGTGTCTAATCAGCTTCGACTATACTCGGGTCTAGCGAGCTCGACCAATCAGCAGAGCGGTTTTTCGTGACGACAGTGTTTCAACTAGTTCGCGGGAGCTATCCAGGAAGTCGTTTCTCGACCTTGCAGTAACGGCGTTTACTGTAAATTGGACGTTGTGTAAAAGATCAATCCGACCTTATTGGTTTGTATAACACTGCTGTATATTTGTGATACTTCGTTAAGATATGTTTGTTATTTGCAGCTGTATTCGATTGTGGATATGACGCTAACCGAGTCTGTGTGGCTGTATGTCAATCGAATTAATTCTTATATGTAAAGTGCACTATATCGTGGCTCCAGCGGGCTTACTGTATATAACCCTATATAACAAACTACTTAGGAAGTATGGAGCTTTTTTGTATTTAGCCCGTGTGATATCAGCCAGCGTGCAATAAATGGTCACTCTTTAGCTTTTATCTTAATGAGCATAACATTCAGAACAAGCAGTAATAACAAAATAAAGTTATCTAATTTTAAATAGAGAGATACATGCACTACAGTGTAATATGTGCTTGTGTTTAGTCACACTGTAAATATGAATTGGCTCAAATTTTAATTTAAAATAAATCATCTCTATAAATGTTGTGGTCAGTAAGTTATCAGCATAGATTAATACATTTAATAAAATAGAATACTGTAGAATATATTTGAATAGCCTGTAAGGAAATCGTGCAGTAGTTATTATAAGACCAAAACATCCTAGACTCAGCTATGAGTAACCTTGCAGGTGCAGATGCTACACATACATTAGTACATTATTGCTAATGCATAACATTTGCATTTACTACTCAACAATAATAGTTTGAACCAAGTCTGTTTATACTCTCCCGATTCCATCACCTATTACCATATCACCTGCTTATTGCGGAAAGAACTTGCTGAGACCTGAACACTCTTATAGTGTAATGGCTTCCAAATGAGCTCATATATTTTAATGAAGTAGTACACAAAATCATTCTAGCAAGGTGACAGTTTGGGTTTCCTCCTAACCATATTTAAAGAATGCAGTCAAATTAGCCCAATTTATTTAGGGATGTAGTCATTCAAATTCAGGAATGTCACAAAATCTGTTAGGACTTTGTGAAACACTAAATCATTTACAGTTGCTATACAGTTTGTGTATTTTTGACCAGTGAACTCTTCAGAAAACCTAGTTCATCTGGTCATGCACAAACTACACTACTTTATGAGGACTTGGTGGGTGCACTACAATAATGTTGTAGTGTTGTTAATTTAACTTGCCTTAATTGTTTTAGGATCAATCGATGTCCTTAAAATGTACTCTTAATCTGTTTTCTTTCTTTTTTGCTCAAGGTGGACTGTTGTGAATGATGAAGATTAGTAGAGCAGAATACAGAACAATTGCAAAGTTCACCGAGCAGCTTCGACCTACTCGCCAATGTATGAAAACACTAAAAGACAGATTCCCCAAGTACGTTGAAACTTCTCTCACACCACCATCAGTTCCAACTACATCAGCTAATGTAATAGAATTCTGTAACTCATAACCTGGAAAAGTCTAGAGAAATGTGACAGAAAATGTTTTCATCAGTCTGTTGGTTTCCTCGTGACTTCTGTTGTAAAATATTTAGCTGTCAAAATAGGAAACATATTTTTGTCATACAAGACACTTTCAGCCTTTGAACAATGAAGTGTGTGATGTAGCAGGATGGAATTTCACGCACTGGTTGTTTTGTTTTTTGCAAAGATAAAAGTCAATGCTTTGAAATTATGACATGGTGCATAGGTGTGAAATCACTGTATAACAATTTTTATGATCTGTTAAATTAATTTCATAGAATCTTTCGATTACACTTAATATACATTTGTTCAATTTACCTTATATAAATGACCATTTACATAGATTTTTTTAAATGAGCGTTAATGAGTTAGAAAATACAAATCAGCATATTAAGAGGAGGATTTATTTTTATAAAGACACCTAGAAACTCAGAAGTTCGGGAAAAAAAGGGAAGCTTGTGGCACCACTTAAGTACGAGTACACAGAATGTGTCATGGGTCTCGGGGCTCAGAGGTTGTGTAATAAAGAGCAGGGTTTAATTAAACTAATTCTAAAGATTTAATATACATTGTTCCACTATGTATTTTAGTCCCAATGAGGGATTTCTTATTGCAGAGAATAGAGATTGTCTTTATCTTAAACATGATATTGAAGATGATCAAACCAAGCTTCCCAGGATCTATGTTACTGTGTGTTACCCACTCTAACAGCTTGACTGCTATCTTTACCCATTTTAATATATCAGGGCGGCCAAATTTTGGGCCCAATGGAGAAACTTGGCATGTTCTCTCCTTTTCAACCAGTGTTTAGCTGCATACCATTAGCTGACCAGTTTTATATGAGAAAGTAAAGGAGGCTGTTGAGCTCCCACATGGCTCAGCATTGAGGGTTGCTGGAATGGGCAATTAGAATAGACTGTAGTATTTTATTTAACAATAAATATGTGATATAGTTCAATTTATTGCTATATTATATTAACTCAACCTTTTAGATTTGACCAATGGCCCTTTACTGAGATTAACCTTTGGCCCCTTAAAACGAATTATTTTGGCACCCCTGCTGTACATAGATGGCATTTTATGTCATGCTAAGCACTCTCACAAGAAGCTGAAGCCTGGTAAATTGTAGACTGCTTCCCTTAAATGCTTTCTTTTGAGATGCCTTATTACTGAGTGATGATCTGTCTGAATTAAGAATTACTTTAGCAGTAAAGACAATCCCAACATTCAGGGTTGCCCAAGCCTTCTACAAAACTAGAAGAACTAGGAATAAGTGAATGGATGCAGTGAAAAGATGATTCTAATTATAAATAAATTCACATTTTGTACATTTACAAACAATGGCTTGTTGGTGACAAATTAATCATTTTCATTACATTGAAGTTAGCTGGCATGCTATCAAGCCTCAGCTCACTGGGTTAAATACTCTGAGGCTAACTGTTCTCTTAGTGGGTGAAAACTCTGGTGACATAACCACCATAAATAAATCTGAATAATCTGCCTTGAGTTCAATGCTTTATTAGAATTATTTGTAAAGCAGCTCACTTTTAATAAGACGCATAATGTTATGTAGTTGACTAGCAAAGTTGATGTTGGTTTAAATGCTTTTATGTATAAACTAGGGATGCTTTTATTCATTGGTTTTGGAGTTTCTGGCTGGAATCTTAAATTGAGAATAGCTCAGGGCTGAGTCTGTCTTCTCTTGGTTAAACACTCCAGTGTTGCCAAGGATCATTCATCCTCAGTAATCCCTCCATCCAGGTCTTTTGCGAATCCTTCAGTGATGATGCTACCTGACACAAATGTTTATGTATGTGGCTGTAAACTAACTGGTGAATCTCTGCTGTTAATGCAGCATAAACGTATACTCTGATAATGACATCCTCTAATTTCCATCTCTTAAGACAAACAAGCTAAGTGTTTGATGGGTATGTCCTTATTTAAATATGATTAATTGTGCCGGCCTTATTAGTGATACCGAGATTCAGACTGGTGCTGCCCTGTTAAATGTAATTAATTGTGATGCCCTAATTAATGATAATCAGTATCTTATTGGTACATCCCTATTAAAATATGATTATTGGTGCAGTTTCCATTAACCATACTCCATAATGAATTGCTTCTTTGCTGTTATAATATGATTAACTGTGTGGTTCTAGTAAATAATACTCATACAATATGATTAATTGTGCAGCCCTCATTCATATTGCTCACTTTCGGATTGTTACAACCCCATTAAAATATAATTAATTATGCTGACTCAATTAATGATGATCAGCAATTAATCGGTACATCCCTGTTAAAACCGGATTAATTGTACGGCTTGTCTGATAATGATACTGAATATTAAATTAGTGAACCCCAATAAAATATGATTAATTGTACAGCCTTCATTAATCATACTCTGTACATTATGGCACCTTATTATTTAAATATGATTAATTTCAGGGCGATTTAAAAAAAAATGTCAGTCATCACCAGTCCTGACATGAATGAAATCAAAGTATGCAAGTTGACATTAAAATACAAATAAATAAATAAATCGTGCAGCTCTGACGATGATACTCAATAGCGAATTGGTACACCCCATTAAAATGTCATTTATTGTGCATCCTTTAATAATCACACTCCGTGTATTATGGTACCTTCCTGTTTATATGTGATTACTGTTTCAATGATACTGTATCATATTTGTACATCCCAATAAAATATGATTACCCATCTAAATCTGATAATTGGTACAGTCCATAAAATTTGATTAACCATTTAGATCTGATAGTTGGTACAGTCCAATAAAACATGATTAACCATGTAACTCTGATGAGGATATTCCATTTTGAATCGTTACATCCCAGTAAAATATAATTGATTTATAAAGCTCTCACAATGGTAATTAATATTGAATTGATACATCCCAATACAATATGACTTTTTGTGCAGTACTGATGATAATACTCGATGCTGAACTGGAACATTGATAAAATAAGACTAATTATGCATTCTTAGTAATACTGTGAACATTATGGTGCCTTCTTCTAATATGAATGTTGTGCAATAAAGACTCACTGGGTACTGATACTCTTTCAAATTGTTACAACCCACTAAAATATGATTAATTGTGCAGCTCTGATAATAATACTTCATACAGAATTGGTACATCCCAATTAAATATGATTAACTGCGTAGATCAGATGATAATGCTCAATATCGAATTGATACAGCCCAGTAAAATATTATAAACCATGAAGATCTGATAATCGGTCGATCCCAGTAACAAATGATTAATTGTGCAGATGATGGTAATTGACATTGAATCAGTGCTTACAGTGTGCATCCTAAATTAATCATACTTAATACATTATTGTTCCTTTCTAAAGTCTGATTAATTGTGCTGCTCTAATAATGATACCCACTATAGGTTTGGTTCTTCCCTATTGTGCAGGCCTAATTAATGCTGTTAAGTACTGGATTGGTACATCCCTGATATATTATGATTAACTGTGGATGGATGCACTGATTTGGTTTGTGAATTGGGGTTTTTTGTAAATGTGGGCTTTAACATAATGGTCAAAAATTCTAGTTACACAAAACTTTCTTTATATTTGGAATAATAAACATATTCATTTGGCATATTTAATATTATATTGTTTGTTTTGCATATCCCAGCTTTTTTGCATTAAATCTATTATTTATTTATTTTTTCTTTTGAATAATTTTTTTATAAGACTGTTAGCTTGGGATGTTCATACTCTGCACTTATCTCAAGAGTGTGTACTCTATTGTATATGGATCGTATAAGCCAGGGTTAATGGCTTTGTTTGTGTGTCTATTTGACAATGAGGGACCACTCTTTATTGAATGTAACACGTGTAATCCCCCAAGGCCTCCGAGGCAGCCCTGTTCCTTTAGAGGTCACTTAGACACTCGCATGAATTGGAAGCATCCTAGTTTCATAGTGCTGTAATCACTGCTCGAATAAGGCACTGGGACCCCCATGGGACGCACAACCTACAGTGAACATGCCTTTGTTATTGGCGTCAGCATTTTATAGAATATGATATGTGCGAGGCTTATTCCCCCAGCCAGTTTTTTTTTCATATCCTATTGTCCTCACGGTCCAGCCTGATGTATGACCTAATTTCCATGTATTTTTGTTCCCCAATAAATCTGTTTTGTTTTAGTCAGCTAATATTTTTTTTTTTGGTTTTGTTTTGTTTTATTTTGACTGCTGGGGAAAAAAACTCACTTGGCTGGATGTACATTGTAATAAATGCTTGTGTTAGCAAGCTCTGATACTATTGTTCATATTTTTCAGATTTTTAGCAAAGCCCTGTGTTTTTCAAAATACGAATGTTATCTTAGAATGTGACAGACAAGCACGGCGGTGGTGTTTTTCACAGCCGGCAAAATTATTCTGCTTGTCCAATCAGCTGAGCTGGACTCTGGAGGCTCGGTGATTGGACTGGCAGGAAATCAGGCTCTTAAGACATAACATATCGACTAGGCCATCCATCATCTCTTAGCATGCACTGAGGCTCGGCAGTGAGAGGCTGTAATTCCCCCCCCCCAACTGTGCCTCAGAGCTCCCGGCCTAGGTCGAGACGAGACAGGCAGCCGGCTTGAGTTTTTTTGGCGATTTAGGGGAACGGCGTGGTCTGTCCTTCATTACTTCATGCAGCCTGTCCCTGCTGGGGATGCCCTGCTCAGAGAATCGTGGCAGAGAATCCCTCCAATCCTGCAGCCTTGTCACACTCCTCGACCATCTACCTAAGCCAAATAAGCAGCCACATGGGTTAAAGAATATCCTTTCCAAACGCACCTTCTTTTTGGCAATGGACATGCCTCTGGTAATATTGTAATAATGCATTGCTCTGGCATTGAGTGGCTCTGTCTTGGGTAAAGTCCAGGATAAGTTCTGGACCCACCGCAGCCTTGTTTACAATAAAACTGTGCTGTACATTTTAAGGCTGAATGTGTCTGCTGCCCTCCAAATTATGGGAAGTGGTAGTCCAGTGAGTAGAGCTTTGATCTAGCAATTGATAGGTTTAGAGATCGATACCCAGCTCAGCCATGCAAGACTCTTAACCCAGTCTGCTCCAGGGGTGTCATACATAGACTGACTCTGTGATCTGACCCAACTTCCAAACAATCTGGGATAAGTGAAGAAATAATTTGCACTGTACTGTATATTTATGTATGACCAATAAAGAGATACAAAATTGTCCACTACTGTGTTCAATATAACTTATATAGATGTTTTGTCATGAATGTAACAAAAGTTTAAAACATGACATTAAAATCCCAAATAAACAATGCAAACAAATGAAAAATTAAGCTTTAATAAGTGGGATTCTATTGGATAAGAGTCCAAGTCCAGCTCTGTCATGCAGCCACTGTTCGACTCAAGAGCAAGTCCCTATCTCTCTTGGCTCCAGGGGTGCACTGCAATGGGTAACTCTGTGTCCAACTTCACAAT
>JAYDZF010000009.1:15299925-15311725 GCA_034509105.1 Microcambeva barbata
TATGTCTTTACTGTTTATGTATTGTTCAATTATATTTTGTTAAGCATTGAAAGCAATAAAAAGATTTTAAATGATTGCGATGTTGGTCATATAGGATTATGTTAGTATGTAAAACTACCCAAACATGTTGAAGCATCTGAAATCTAAATACATTAAATAATAAATCCAGATTTCTCACACAGCCAGATATTCTTTGTACATTATTACTGATATTATACTGATATGATTACTCATATTATTCACTGATCAACTTTTCGTAATACTGTTGTTTTTTAAGCTTGAGCTCCATAATCCAACCTCGGGAGGACTTTACTGATTAGTAATCCATTATTCCATTATTTTTATAAGGTCCATCATGATGCAGTAAATCCTAATTTGCAATATCACACTCAGCCAGATTATAAACTTTCAATAATATTATTGTTCTTAGGCTTCAGCTATGTAAACCAACAACAGGAGGATCTACTATCAGTTAAGGAGTGTGTTTGAGAAATAGTGAAGCTGTTCCTTTAGGAAGATTTTAGAATGTAATACTACCTAACCATGTTCTAGTAGTCTGAATTTTAAATAAATCTTTTTATGGAGTCAACCATAACACAATAAATCTAGATTTGTAATGTCACACTAGATTTAGTTTTTGTACAATAGTTCTGATTTACATGGTGGCTAAGTGTATAGCACTGTCACCTCCCAGCAAGAAGGTCCTGGGTTCAATCCCAAGGCGCGTTCTCATTGTGGGGAGTTTGCATGTGTCTGTCTTTGGACTGTGGGAGGAAACCAAAGCTCATGGAGGAAACCAACACATTCAAGTGAGGTGAATTAAGATACAAAATTGTCCATGCTTGTGTTTGAAATAACCTTTGAAATGATGAACCAAATGTAAAACATCACATTAAGATCCTAATTAATAATCATGGTGTCCAACAGGAAGCAACAAATCCAGATTTGTAATGTCAGGCTTAGCTGGATTTGTACTTGTTTATTTATTGAACCCTGAAAATGAATTTATTTAAACTATCCTGACATACTTGGCTCTTTAAAACACTTCATCACAAAAAATATGCAAATGCTGAAATTAAATAATTCACCTGAATATCCTTAATCCTTACAAACAAAAATGTTTTAAACACATTGAATGCTAGCTATGCTTAATGGAAGATTAATATACAATGTAAAAACTGCATAAATCTCATCTAATAAACAAGCTCATGTTGGAAATGTAAATCTCATCATATCGAGTGCTTGTGTTATTTGAAAAATGTCACAGAATGCAGCTGAACTTGCATATCAAACGTGAGAATGAGTGCAACCCTGTAAATAACCATGACTGCACTAGTAAGAGACGTCTCGTACTTCTCTTTTCACACCAACAGACTTTTAATTATCTGCTCATATTCTGCTCATTTTAAATATCTGTTTCCTCTAAAATTTAATCAGTAAATATTATAGTTTTTTCCCCCATTCATTTAATGATGAGCATCAGGTTTGGTGATGCACAACAGACCACTCCTGAAGATGAACTCCAGGTCACCTGACACTTGATCCTGAGCAAGGGTGAGCTCAATCCTCAGAGGAACCCAATCACAGATGCATTCGAAACAGGGATTTCTGATCTGAGGAGATTTTTATCAGAACATCATGACATGAGTGACATACCCTTCCCTCCCAGCTTGCTCGCTGCCTGCGGGTCGGCCCGCCTGTTTGTTTGTTTTTGCCATGTAGCTAAAGCATGCAGGCACGTGGCGCATTAAGACCGACTGGGACGTTGCTGATCTTCGTGTTACAGCTTACTGAAGCCTTATGGAAAAAGGCAGTTTTTTATCTCATTCTTGGGCTTGATTTTAACGAAGACCAAATGCATAAAGAAAACAAATTCTGCCTCATCATTTTGTGAGTTGTAGATACTAGAACATCTGGATTGCCACTTCTTATTGGAGTATGTGTCTGAAATGCCAAACACCTTTTAGATCTGAATAAATCCCAGATTTGCTTGTGATTAGCAGGTGAAACTTTTTCCACATGGATGCACTGTAGAAATTCCCTGGAACCAGTTTCATTGGTGCTTCACATGTTTAACATTGTGTTTGTTTATTATTTTGTTTGTAGTTTATGTGGCTCTTTATGTGGTGATAAATTGAATGAATGGATCTGATTATAACCCTTCATAACCCTTCATGATCACATCTTGTATAAAGAGCCCTTCTAAATTATTTTTAATCTTACTTAGTTTTCAAAAAATCACGGATTTAACGAAAGTCCCACATTTTACAGCAGCTGTTTAATTACTCATACATTGAATGACAATAAAAGGAAGCTACAGTGTATAGCCAACTTTAGAAGGCTCCATGTAGAATAAAGAAACCTTAAAGTTGAGCACCTTCTCCACACCTCGGTGATGCATGCTTTTTTTATTGTCTTCTTTTGGATTCTCAGAACAGGTCATCCCCGGCCTTTTTTAATTGACCCGCTGGAATTGGGTAATGTCTCCCTTGCTTTTCACCCTGTCATTTCAAAGGAAATTAAGTGCCTAAAACTAGAAGTGCCATCTCCTTACTCATTATCACAGACGGGGCAGGCGTTTATTGGATCTCACCTCCGAGATAGCGCGGCAGTCATTAATACATGTGCAGAAGATAATGAGAGCCGTGCAGTTTTACGCAATTATAGCCACATGCCGGATGAGGGTGAAGGTCCTTACCTTCATGCATTAATGAGGTTATCAATATGTGTACTGGCCAGGGCCTTGGCTGCACTTGGCATGGTCAGGCTGACTGAGCCGGAGCCAAGAGGTAAGAACCCAAGGCAGTTCCTGTCTTCAGGGTCATGCTGGTGCAAGAGATTTGTGAATAAAATCGTCTTTAGTCCCTATTTAATCACCCTGATTGTATTGACACGCCATGTCTGCCGGTGTAAATTTCACCTCCAGCCTTCCATCGAACAAGGAGCAAGGGCGGGGTGTCTGTGTCACACAGTCACCGCGTCTTATTCTGCATCCTCATCGATGATGGGGGAACAAGAGGACATAAAAATGTCTTCAAAAATTACACCTGGACAAGGTCGCAATCTTTATGGCAGTCTGTTCTAGCTTAATTACACGCCCTGTGTGGAGCTCATTTGAAGGCCAAGCATTGGCCGTCACAGCCTTGTGTTTGTGTTTTACATACCGGGAGGAACTGAATGCTCCCAACACAATAAGAGCAGAGAGGAAGTTAATGGCAGGCTGTTTGGCGGCCCGTGATATTTATGATGAGCGGACCAGGAAACAATTCTTGTTTACCGTCTTTGGGGTTCTGTCCCAAGGAGGCCCTACCTCTTTAAATATCCTGTTTGTGTGGAAGCTTTTTGTTATCACTGGATGGTTGTATCCAGGGCCCCAGGCTGGGTGAGTAAAACATGTGAGACGAAGGTTCTGCGCTGATATCGCCTCGCTTGCAGCCTTGAGCAAACCCCCCAACCCCCCCGCCCCGTATCGCCCAGTTCAAGCCCTATAAATAAACACCAATTAATCACCAGCTGAAAGCCTGGCCGGGCTATACCAGAGCTGTGGCAGCGCAAACCCTAGTCACTCGCTCTTTTTTTTTTCCTTTGTATACGTTTTGTCAACATGGATTGTGGTGCTGGTGGGGGCAGCAGAAATCAAGACTCCGACCAACTAGTGCTCCAACCGAAAACGTAGGATCAGCTCTCCTGTGATTAGAAGAGTGTTAAATAAAAGCCTCATGAAAATGTTCAACTCTATATATAGTCTGGAATTCCACCCAAACGAGTGCTAAAAGAACACTTAAATATCCCAACAACACTGCTGTACATGATACACTCATGAGAGAACACCACAATGCCATGCTTGTACCGCTACACATCGATTGGTAAGCTGGGTTTCATTTCAAATGGGGAGTGACTGGGAATTTTCCAAAGCAACAAATGGCCTACAGTCTGGTTACAAACAGTGGACACTTGCTTATGAATTTAATTGGTTCTGAAGGATTATTTAAGTCATAATTTATGTTGACTTAAATGTTTGTATGTCAATCAAATTTTCCCATAACAAATAATGTAAGTACAGTTAATCTGTGCCTGACCTCCCAAACCACCCCTTACCTAACCTTTCTAATGTCTTAAATGTTCTGGTTATGTATGTATGTTAAGTATGTTTTCTCCTAGAACAGAAATACCTGTGATAAACAACACTACACAGTAATACAGTAATGCACATAAACAATCATCACAGTTCTGAACAGTGTGTGTGCAGTATCTTACACTATCAAGCTATAACCATTACACTTTCTCTTCACCTTCTTTGGGGTTGTTTTGATGTTACATGTTACAAAATCTAAAGAAAACACCATCCACGGTCAGAATGTTGGTTCACTGGGATGTGTTCTCAGGCCTTCTGAGCTGCCTTCTTGTCCTACTCCCTATAGTCACCTAGTAAATTGGACATGCCTCTTTTTCCATGTAACAAACATGAATGATGTTCACTGATGAACCAGAATTAGCATAAAAATTTACTCTTGCACATAAATGAGACTTTATACACCTTCATACAAATTAAACATCAATAATAATGTATTTACATTTGATAATAGTTCCTAGTGTTTATTTTTTGCCTGATATATCCCACACAATAACAGATTCTGTGATTAAGAGAGTTTGTGTTTTTCACTTCACAGTTGTCAGTAGTTAATCAAATTTTAGTTTGTGTGGTTGGTTGTAGACTGAACAATCTAAAAATCAGTTCATTAGTTCATTGTCTTTAACCCCTTATCCCAATCAGGGTCTGTAGGGGCGCTGTAGGTACCTACAGGACAATTCAGTGTCTCCAATCAACCTGGTAGCATGTCTTTGGACTGTGGGAGGAAACCGGAGTCCCCTGAGGAAACCCACGCGGACACAGGGAGAACATCAAACTCCACACAGAAAGGACCTAAATCGCCCCACCTGGGGATCGAACCCAGGACCTTCTTGTGAGGCAACAGTGCTACACATTAAGCCATCATGCCACCCCATATAAAAATGATAATCGTAAATATAAATCATTAAAAAAAAACATCACTAGCAGACCAGTCGTTTTCTTTCCTGGTTGTTTTGTTGTAAAATTACAATTTACAAACTTTACATCTTTGGTTTCACTTCAGCCTCCAAAACTTTAGGTCTTTGATGAAAAGGTATTCCATGGAAGATGCTAAATGGTGCTTGGGAGAGCTGGAGACAACGCCGCGGAGAGCTGTAATTAGTTATTTAATTACGCTGCGATTACATGTGTGCATGGAGAAGGGGGAGGAGGCTGCACTAATGGCAGCTTACTCTCTCAGCACCTCCATTTGGGTTTTTGTTCTTAAGTGCTGCGCTCTCATTAAGCTGCCGTTTTAAGCAGCATGGCACCTGCTTCGAGATCGAACGCGGGCCGCTCGTTACGGTTAATAGTAGCGTGTCTGCCAGCAGCGCTCTCCACGGCACGCCACTTACTCCGCCCGCCAAAGCTAGCACGCTCCAAATTAGCTACATTTCACAAACAATTTCACCAACTCGTTACGCAGTTAGATGTTTATTGGAAGATCACTGACTTCCCCCGAGCGTGGCGGGTGCCAGCTTAAGGTGAGGGAGCGCTGGCCCGCATAATATACCACAATTATGATCGGACCCTCATGCCCTTCACTACGTTATTTATTGAAACCTTTATTTTGAGTTTTTTATTATTTATTTTGACATGGTCATGTTCCTATCTCTTTAACCCAAGACCCCTAGTGGGTTTTCAGTGCCATCATTTCCTTAGTTGTTTCACCATTCTCAGGTATCCCTGTAGTGTAAAATTGATTCATTCAAAATAGAATCCAAACTTCATTTATTTCCTCACCTTGCAGCCTCGGTGACATTGTTCCCCAGAGTTTACAATTTTGCTTGTTTCAATTTGTGCCCGGCCACCACCAGGAACGTGATGTATCGTACACTTCCAGCTTATCTTTTGATGTACAGTTTTAACCTTTTCTGAAGGTTGACTTTCTCACTTTTAGCACTAACATCTATTTACCCTATTCATACCCCCTCACTGTCTGAAAAGTCCAGTACATGCTGATGCTCAATAAAAGTATATCTTGACCTCTTGCCAAAGTTATCTAATGTAAATGTTTGGATTTGGTTACCATAACATTTCCATAAAAAGTATGACCAGTTATACAGTGATGAAAGAGAATGTGGGAATTTGTTCACAAATAGAGAGAGGGATGACGAGGAAGAAATGTATTCTGTAGACTTCACTGCTGAATGGCTCAGCTATGTGTGACTTTGTGCTGAACTTGTTTCTGTCTCTCTCTCTCTGTCCGTCTGTCTCTCTGTCTCTTCAGGGCTGTTAGTTTTGGCTTGTTTGCCAAGAGATACTGAACTGTAAATCACAGCCTGTAAAACTGGCTTCAGGGTTTCACTTCTATGAGTAGTGCATTTAAAAGAAAAAGAAAATTTTCAACCTCATATCAGGACAGATGTAGTCTAATGGCTAGAGCTCAGCTGTCATTCGGATAGTGGTCAGTACAAATCCAGGCTCTGGCTGACCCTCTGCTCTGACCCCAACGTCCAAAAGAAACTGACATGTATCCGTATACATGACATAAAAGCATTTGTTTTTGTTTTTCTATAATTGTACTGAATTAAACCAAAAAATATTTTTTTATTTTAGTAGTAACTAACAAATTAAAAAATTCTTACTTTAGGTATTACTTTAAATACTTACACTATACACCCCACTTGTTTGAAGTCACTGGCTCCATATGCCTGGTAGCCAGGTTCAGGGTTTTACAGCCAAATTGGGCCTAATTTAAAATTGTTTTGCATTTTTTGAAGAGACGCACTAAAAGGAAAGTTTTTCATGATTTGCCCTGTTTCATTTTGTTTAAGAAATTGAGGGAAAAAAGTTTTTAAAAAGGTATCATGAATCGCATCGAGGGTCGAGTGAATTGACACATTTGGCTGCCTTTAAGATGAGTCACACTGTGATTTGCATAACATGATGTATTCCTTGTCCGACCACTGGACTTGGCAACTCTCCATTATGTTAAAACCATGGTTTCTTACTCTGCAACTCCAGATAACGTTCTGTATCACATTATGGCTTTTAGGTTGACTTTAGTTAAGTGGCCCAAAATAAGTTGTTTCTTGTGTCTACTAAACTCAGATCTTAAATATGTTCAGTAGCTTTAATATATGTTCTTTCTTTGATTCTTTACTGTTATTTAATTTTAATAATTTCGAACTTGGAATTGGCTTTTTATTCTTGTGAACTACTCAGAAGATAGAATAATTTCTTTGTTTACTACAGCTTCATGAGCACCCAGAAACCCACATAAAAAAGGGTATGGCTGCCAAGATCCTTCTTGCTGTGAGGTGACACAGTCTGTAAAATTAGATTTGTTGTTTTTGATTATTACATGGTTTGGCATCAGATTAACACTTTCTTTGAAACTTTGAAAACATTACAAATGTTTTTTGTTGTTGTTTTTAATTTACATAAATGCACTATTTATACATAAGCTCAAAAACTTTTTATCTTACTTTTACTAATTATAAAACATTTCTAAAGTATGAACTCTCTTAGGATGATGGATATTCCTCCATGTTGCACTATCCACACATGGACTAGGGTTTGACTTTTTGCTTTTTCCACAGTTCAGTTGCCCTGACATGTCTGACTCGGGTGAAACCGTCTGTTATTTATAGCTACAACAACATTTAGCAATCAGGAAGGGTAGACAAGGACGAGGATGATGAAGATTAAAATAATTACAGTGTAGATGGGGATGTCGATAATGTTCTGTATGTGCTGATGGAGGTGTGTGAAGGTAAACGCAGTGCAGAAGTCATGGCTCCAGTGCTGACAAAGACATGCCGTGATTGATGACGCTTGGAGTTTTATGAACTGTTCCTGAGAGGCCGAACTTCCTGTCGGGCCGCATAGCCCGTCAGGCGGCTTCCTGTCTGACTCTGTAGGAACATCTAAGCACCATTTATTATCTGTAGTCAGTAAATAATGTAAATCTGTGTGTGTCTCAGCTTTTTTGTTAAAGTCGGATCTTCTTGCTGTGATTATTTATAGCTGACAAGACTTCATGGAAAAAAGTTCTGAAATGTGAATGATTGCATGTTAAATAGAAAAAACTATATTAAATGAATTCCAGCATAAAATGTCCTAACTGTAAAGCATGTCGTCAATAATTCTCTCTCTCTCTATATATATATATATATATCCAATTAATATTCACTATTACAGGCCAAGCAACTGAAGAATCCCACTAAATTTATTCTGATGATTTTGTGCTGAATAGTATCAGACATGTTTAGGTATTTGGGTAGTTTTCTGCCATTTCTCAAACCTCCAAGTGTTTATCAGTAAAGAGGGACTGTATTGAGACTTCATCTTTTTATATGGAAAAAGGCTTATTTACTTAAATGGATTGATCCAAGATGTGTGGATATTTTTCCTTAACCAGTAAGCTCCAAAACGTTCCAGTGGAGGCCCTTGACTTCATATGAATGCCTAATTGTGAGTTTAAAAATTCTCCATCAGCTACTTTCACGAATTTATGAATGAAGCAGCTTCTTAGCAGTATAAAGCCAGAATCTAGTCCAGAATCTGGCCACAGTCAGTTCAATAGATTATAGTGATGTGCTATGCATTGTAATAAACTATTCAAACTGTCATTGCAAATTTACATTTGACATATTAGCAGAAGTCCAATATACGATACTTTTGCAATTCAAAATATTACATACAATTTTTGACGTATACAATGTTTAAAGTGCTCATTCTTTTGACTTTGTGGGTTTCCTTCTGGCGCTGTGATTTCTCCCTACAGTCCAAAGACATGCAAGTGAGTTGAATTGGAGATACAAAATTGCCCATGTGTTCAATATAACTTTGTGAACTAATAAACTTTGTGTTATTGTTACAATTCATGATTGCAGGGTAAAAGCCTGAGTTGTTTTAGCATGTTAATAATTTATGTATAAAAGTGTACGGATGTGTTTAGTTGCAAGTTCGATGTCAGTGAAGTCTAATCTCTATCGATAGACATTATACAAGATGTTAACACTTGTGCCACCTGGGTGGCATGGTGGTTTAGTGGGTAGCACTGTCGCCTCTCGGCAGGAAGGTCCTAGGCTTGATCCCCAGGTAGGGCGGTCCAGGTCCTTTTTTTGTGGAGTTTGCATGTTCTCCCTGTGCCTGTGTGGGTTTACTCCATGTGCTCTGGATTTTGCATACAGTCCAAAACCCAAAAAGACAGGTTAATTGGAGACAAAATTGTCCACGTCCGTGTTTAATAGAAACTTGTGAAAAGATTAGGCTTGAGTAAAGAATAACAATCTGAGTATGTAACCAAGAGTGTAAAACATCCTAATAAATTAATAAACTTATGCCACCTTTGATGACCGATTCATTACAGATGTTTTGCTGCAGTTCTCCTATTTTTGTTGTAAATGGCAGAATGGCATCTACACAAGCTCTATCTGCCTATTGGTCGTTTGCATCACAGGGTTTAAACTAGTAGGGTTTTTGTGCCAGAACAGCACCAACTTCTCTGGTAGAGAACCTGTGATATTTGCTCATCAAGAAAAAAAAGTTCAGTATCTTGGCACCAGTTCTTGCACAGTGCCAATAGAATGGACCTTAGTGAGTCCTTGCTCCCTACAGCCTAATTATTGACAAGGCTATTAGGTTAGAAAGGTTTCATCATGTTAATTTGGTGATTATTCATTATGATAACAGACTCTCTTATTATAGGGTTGCATGTACTGTCCTCTTGGTGTATTCCTCACCACACAAACACATTCTAATTGACATCTTCAGTAACCTGAGCTTTGTTACTGTTTTATTTTTTGTATTGTAATAAATACATACAACATTACTTGTGGTATAAATACATACAATCTTACTAGTGTTACAGATATATACATCTAAATATCAGAGTTTCTCTGCAAATAGTTTAGTTCTGTTATTTATAGCTTTCCAGAAGCATGAGCCAAGAAAAAATGTCTCTAGTTTATGTGTCCGTGGGAGTGAAACAGCTGGACAGGACTGGACTGGAAGTGCACTGCCGCGGATGCTCGGTTCAGGCCTGGCTAATCTCCAGCCATGTTCTTCTTCAAAGTTGTTATTGTTAAAGTTTTATTGTAATGTGATCCTGCTTATGTATCTGCTGATCTCATCCCAGTGACGTTCTTTATATTCTTCACATTTCCTAACCGGGAGGATCAAAAGCAAGTTATTTTCCATAGTTTTGGGCATATATCCAATTTATTAAAGATAATTCACATCAACTTCACATAATCACCAGTTTAAACGACGCATGTTGTCCGTGTACAAACTGTATTTTCATTCATGGGGTTTCATTCACTCATTTACTACTATGGGCAAATTAGATGAAGACAGTTTCCTGCTAGACATGAAGATCAAATTCTGGTATAATCATCCCAACATATTTGTAAAGTAAAAATCATGATGCAATTAATACCAAAATGCATGTCATATACTTTGTAAATCCATTTGCTTCCCATTCCTGCTAATCATGTAGAAATGAACAACTTTACTACATGTTTTCCAAAGTTTGTGTTTTTCTAAATAAAGAAAAAATCACATTATGAAAATATTCCTCTTCAACATAACCCAGGCTTCACCCTCAGCTGCAGTGTTAAAAATAGTCTGGGCAGATATGATTTAGGTGCTAGATTATCCTTGATGGTTCGAGCCTCACCATGATAAGTTGCTTTAGGTTGGAATGGCACCCAAATGCTGAAAAGTTTGGCAGTTTTATTTAGATTTGCTTGCCATTTTTTAAACTTCATATTTTCAAGCCTTTACAGGAATATTTTATGAAACCTTTATTTGTTATTAAACTCAATTCACTATTTCCAGGTTTGGTCCGGGTCTCGTCATCTACTGGTACGGCTTCATAGCAGAACTGGACTGTCAGCGGGACAGAGGAATCTTGCTTAAAGACTGCTTCCCCTCAGACATTGTGACTCTGTGCCATGGCCCGGAGTAGTGCTGACGTTAAAGCCCAGGGTGATACCGGGGGCTAAACCAGGGATCCACAGGGACATTTGTTGGAGTAGATGTGAATCCGGAAGCAATTTAGGTTTCCTGCTGCGTGAAACTCCTGGCAAGCATCTGTTTTGAACTCCAGCTGAACTCCCAGGGATTAGGGTTGTGATTGTACCTCTGGGCAGTATCACTCTAGGAAGCTGGGGCTGGGCCTACATCTCCTGGGTCTTAAGGAAAACCGTCTTATCGCTGCCCTTTTCCTCGTCACAGTGCCCCCACTTGCACTTCCGAGGCTTTGTGGAGGTGATCTCCGTTATCTACTTTCTCTTTGTCTTTGATAGGGGTGCGGTCCCTTAGGGTCTCCTCTGACCTTTTCCTCTTTGCTATTTTTGATTTGGAACATTTCACACGTTTGCCACACGCCAGTTGGGTTTCAAGTGATGGATTTAAAGCTGTTATATCTTTTTATTTCATGTTGTTCCATTGTAAATAACTTTCAGATGTAGTTTTTCTTGCAGTGGTTAAGGGTCACTGTAAATGTCAAGAATAAAGTTAATGTATGTAAAGTAAGAGTAAGAACAACAAAAGTAAGAACAGTGGGTAATAATTTATAAAGGAAAACACATTGCTATGAAATAAATCAAAGTTCAAGTTGACAGGTGGAATATTTAGGTGTTTTTTTTCTCTTTTAAACAGACATTTAACAGTCATTGTAATATTATAATATTAGTAATTATTTTTTGTTGATTTGCCAGACGAGACAATATCTCT
>JAYDZF010000009.1:15324854-15337549 GCA_034509105.1 Microcambeva barbata
ATTATTGCTGTTGTTGTTTTGGTGGTATTTTTTTTATAACAGAATAGCTAATGCTATATAACAATGCACAACGATTGAGTAATAATCCGCACCCCATCACATTATTATTATTATTATTATTATTATTATTATTATTATTATTATTATTATTATTATAGTAAGAGTTCTTCAAGCTACTGACGAACATAGATGCTATACAAATACTATAGTAAATTTATATTATAAAACAGCAAAGTTTAATGTTTTTTATTTTAATGTATTACAAATAATAAAAGCAATTGTAATTATAAGCATGACAATTTCAATAATGATTATAATATTTTATTGTAAATTATATACTTTGTAATAAATAATATAAAAGTAAGTTTTGTGTGATAGCTACGGTTAAACGTAAATAACAATCGTAATAAAATAACAATTACACGTATTTTATTATATTAAACTGTATAAAAGTTACTATTCCAATTTATTAATAATAATAATAACAATAACAATAATAATAATAATAATAATAATAATAATAATAATAACACAAAAAATTAAAATCAAACCTATGTACGAATAGAATTGAAGTGGTATGTCTAATGATAATAATAATTAAAAAATAATCTTTTGTAAATTAGAAATATTTACGTTTAGGGTTAACGTGTATGCGTGATCGAATGCGTGAATGAAAATAAATGAATGCGTGAATAAGTCGGTGAGTGTAAAATGACTGAGTGTCGAGGTTGGGGTTGTGAGGCATAGAAACAGTGTCAGTGGTAAAGCAGGGAAGTGATACGTGTATAACCAGCAGGGGGCGCCTTACTGCAACAACACACACACGCGCGCACGCATGTTTACACGATCAACAGGAGAAACCGCTACCACTCTGCTCCAGAGCCATTATTCCGACCTGTTCTCAGGCTCATGTTAAATCATTTGCTCTTTTACTCGACATAACAATCTAAGTACAAAGAAAAACGTTCTAACGCAATAATCTGCTATAGTAATAATGGCTATAAATCAACGCAATATTAAACTCTAACAACCATAATGAACACAATATCAATAACAATACCGATTGTTCTAATAATACATCTGCTACTTGTAATATTAAATATAATTTATAATACTGTTTTGTGTAGCAATAATAATTATTATTATAACATTGGTTGAAACACTTGAGCACACAGGAATATAACAAAATCAAAAATGAAATATTTATTACAGCATTTGTGACTGAACACCTTTGAAACATTACGTCACAGTCCTTATACAAGTATTTAATGTATTTTTTGACAAAGCTTAAGGGAGACAGCATTTTATCATCTAGTGAGGAACACGTGCTGAAAAAGGAAGGAATTCATGGACATACAATATCAATGCCACAGCAGATCTGAAACTAGCAAAAACATTCTTTTTTTCAATTGAGGTAAACACATAGAATATCTAACAGGTAACAATTAATAGACTGAACTCTGTACGAAGTTTGTTACAATATTCTCTTAGCTTTTCTCCAAGCGTTGAGTTCATAACTGAAGTTCATTTTCCCATCTTCTTTTCAAAGTTTTAGTTTTTTGGTGCATCAACCATCAACAGCTTCTCTAAGTGCCAAAGAATCCACCATAGTGAGTGTAGTGTGCAGTCCATATGGTGCGTGTGTTGATCCAGAGGCATGGAAACTACTGGGGGATGTTGCTTTTCAACGGATATGCTTCCTTCAATAGGCTCTTCTGCTCAGAGTCCATATTACAAAAAAAATAATAAAATAAAAATGTAGAAAACCAACACAATCCAGTGCTTGGGCAATTCAAACTAAGAACTTTAGCTACAGGGAAACATTCATTCATGAACCAAAAACAGGCCTAAAAGAAAAGTAGGGCTTGAATCGGACAGAGAGGCTTCGATCAGCAGCTTCTCTGCTGGAGTGCTACGTCTGTGAGTCCGCTACCCGGGTCGGGCCTAACTGTATTTATGTGTTCATTTTTTATTGTTGCTTTGAGACCACCTCTCCCTCAGGGTACAGCACACACAGTGTGAAAAGCAGGGGTTAACCTTTAGTTCTAGTACTAGCTCAGGAAACATAAACTGAGGATAAACCAAAATACACAAGTTTTAACTTAGTGTCTATACTTTTATACTACAGTAGTTGTAACTCTTGGAGTCTTTTGTCTTTTTAATCTTTCAGAATACTTTGTTTAAAAACGGTTTAAACAAGAGTGCTTGACTATGTTCATCGAGTTATGCATGTGTGAGTGTTTATCTAAGTTTGCACTTTTGTGCAATCAAAAAACATCTTCTGTTGATATTTAACAAAAGCCCAAGACTTTACAAAGTGTTCTTGTCAGCTTGGTCCTCCGTCGGTGAAAGTAACAAAATTGACAAGATAAAAAAATTATCACAGCTCGTCTGGAATTCCATATTTCTGGTCAAAACTGTTCCTTTTTTTCCTCTGTGTTTTTAAAAATAGTCACAAAATCATTTAAGTGGGGGAGCTGGGGGTGTCAGAGATGTGTTCACGCTTGCTCTGGTCTGGTTCCCTTTACACTATTGGGCATGAATGTCCAGGCCTTGGCCACCAGTGCTGTGGTTGATGGGGGTGAGAATAGGGGGGCTCTGTGCAGACATGCTCATTGCGGGATGAGGAGGAGGTCCTCCGTGCATCAGCATGGCGGGGTGAGGAGGCACGTGGCCTGGAACGTAGTGCAGCGGGGGTCCGTGTCGTAGCTGGGAAAGGTGATGAGGCATCTGGGGTGGAGGAGGTGGAGGAGGATAAGGTAGCGGTGCCATGCTCATGCCCATAGGACCACTCTGAGGTACGTACTCCCCTGGCATGCCCTGCAGACCTGCAACAAAACAGACAGACAGATGGTCAACAATGCTGCTCTTGAGCAAGGCACCAGACCCCTAACTGCCCCCTAATGTTCACTAGTGTGTATGCGTTTGTTTTACTGCACAGATTGGGTTCAAATGCGAAGGACAAATTCCATTGTGTGTAAAGCAGAGTTGAAAAAGATTCAAAATGATAAATATGAACATTTAACACTTAGCGTAAGTACTGGCTTAAAGTTTGATGATGGATTTTAGTACCCTTGAGGAGAATACAGTACCCTTATCCACTAAACTATACTAAATCTAAAGAAAGTGAATCTGGCTTACACAGAGTACATTAACAATATGAGGCTTATGAAAAATCACTCCTACTTCTGGTACATAGTCTGCTGGATCCATTCTTAATCAGTCTTCATTTTGTAAAGTGATCTGTGCATCCATTCACTGACATAGCAAGTTGGCATGATGTAAAGAATAGTTCAGATGAGTGAAAGGTTTGCACATGATACACAGGCTACAGAATAATATTTTTGAGAGTTTTGCAGTCTCCATGTGTCTCTGTGGGTTTTCTCTTGGTAGTCAAATTACATTTCAACTTTTCAAAGTCTGTAGTAGGTGGATTAGGTGCTCCAAAGAGGTGCAAGTGAGAGAGTGGACTGGTACAGTGAGTGATGCCTTGTTTTGTTGCTACTCTGTTTTCCAGTTAAGCTGATCAGAATGGAGTGTTTACTGAAGACAATGAAAGCAAAGTCCCCTTTCATGCATAATCAATAAAAGAGATCATATTTATCTGGTAGGTTATTCTATTAATGTTCGAACTCTTTAAAAAACGGGCAGTTAGTCCAGAGAACTACAGATAGTGAGAAATATGTAAAGAAGACATAGCAGAAATAGTTTATATGTGTGGTTTTCCCACAGGAAAATACATTCCATGTACATTTGCCTGCTGGGTCATGAAGGACACTCGCTTGGTAGTGTGATTCCTCAGCTATGTGTAGTATGGTTTGCAGGTATGGGTGTGTAAAAGGCAAGGGAACAGCAGAGACCTGGACTTTGCTGCTTTGTAATGTGAACCCATAGGGGATTAGCAACGGCCAGTTGAGGAGGGAGGAGAGGGGGTCGACCCAAGGTCGCCAAGCATTCCCGCTCTCCGCATTCCTCTACCTTGGTACAGTGCAATTAAGAAATTACACAGGAGGGCCCAGCCAGGGAGAAAAAAGAGCAGCAAAGGTGAGATTAATGACCGATCTCACGGCCTGAAAGACAAGCCATTTCGTAAGACGTTCTTCCCACATAACTTCAGTTTATTCGAATGCATATGTTTGTTAAAGCGGGCTTTTAAAGGTCCGCTATCAGGGCCATAAAAACGGAAATCAATCTAGCCGAAGAGGGCAGGAGGAGTGTGTTCACCTCCGTATAACCTAGACGTGCTACTGTTAAAAGGCCTAGCAGATGTTTTTGACACTGTAAGCTGGTAATCTTGAGTCTTGTAAGCTGCAGTCATTCTGTTAAGTAGATCTGCGGCCCCCCTCCCTTATTAACAGGAGTAGTAAAACCATCTGAGGACAATAATGCCTCCTCGACCGGCCTACTCTCTCTGCTTGCTCCAGCAGAGCAGTTTGCTCAATGGCTGATGATAATTAACTAGCAAATACACCATATTGTGTGGCAGCATAATCAAATCAAGAGAGGGTAATATTCCTCTGTATTAAGCTATTAATGTAATTGGTCATGAAGCATAAAATATGTTGCGTAATTAAATAGTCCAGAAAGTATATAGCCTGTATTAAGAATTATCCAAGCTGAGCAAATGTTGTCTCTATGTGGCTGTTTTAGGGAACATTGCTCTCTGCATTTTTTGACTCCATTAGCAGTACCGTGGTGACGGGGGGTCGAAATGGGCTGTCAGAAGAATCGCCACAGTGACCCCTTTGGAAAATCCTCTGCCTATTTACATATAAAGGGTTCTTTTAATCAAAGTAAGTGTTATTATATTGTGCCTCATTGAGCAGAGGAGTTAAGGTGTTAAATAAAATTTCCTCTGCCCTGGCGCCTTTGGGATGCGATATGTCTTGATTTCTCAAATGTCAGCGCCACAGTGCTGGCGGGAAGTATAATGGGTGTCTTAATCAGGCAACAGCCATTTAGCCTAAGAGAAAAAGGAAAAGCATTGGAGAAGAAGCGAGCGGAGAAAACCCTCCTTTTATATGCAGGCATTCTTTAATGACTCTGTCCAGTTAAATTTATCTGTGTGTCTCTTCTCTCTGTGTGTCTTATGTTTGGGATTCAGTGCCTCCCCCAACCCTTGCCCCTGTAAAAAATAATCAAAACACACGGGTTCCTCCCAGTGAAGGATCGGTTGTGTCACCCCCAGCCAGTATATCTCGCCCAGGGAGCGTAATGTACTGCGGCGTACCCGTCTTTGCATATAAGATAATTTGGGCATCAATCCTTCCCCGGACAGATTTATGTCACTCTGAGGACAGTTTCACTTCTCCTTCTTTATCGCTTCACTGGAGCCTGCTTAATTTCTCCCCGTCAGCCCCTGCCCCTGGAGATGTTATTTTTTCCCTAAATGTCCAACATTTGCATTGGCTGCCGGAGATGGGGTGAGCAATTCCGCTGTTGTGATAAATAAATTTGTTGCCAATGCTTGTGTCTCTCGCTTTTTTTCCCTGTGGCGTCTGGCGCCACAAGTCCGTACCTTCAGGGTGGCATCACAATACTTCCATAGACTCATGTCAGGCTTATCCGACACACCGTTCACAAGGGTTTGGGGGTTATGTGTGGAATGTGTTTGGTGTTATTTACAGTCAGGAATGAGAAAAGAATACAGAAGGAAACGTCAAGAAAAAGCACCATTGTACTTACTTCCCCCTTTTCAATGAGTTTTGTTTTACATGGTAGGGGTTACATGTAGTGCCATTGCCCATCCATGCCCATATTCATCCCCATTCCACTCATAGGCCCTGGAAGAGGAGAGAAACACCAAAGAGATTTGAGTCAGATAGCAAGAATAAAGCCCACCACTTATGAGGAGACAGGTACAGATAGAAAATGAGGATAAACCAGCCCAGGAGAGTTACCCTTTGGCTGAAAGAAACTTGCCCTCAGATTAGTCATATTTAAGATTAAAAAACAGAATGTTTAGAGATGCTGAAATGAACATCAATCAAACCAGACTTTGACTTGAAGAACTAGAACTTTAGAGACAGTGGTTAGTAACATGACATTTTTGGAGTCGGTCATGAGCTTACCGGCTGGTCGGATTCCCATGTGTTGCTGGCCATCCAGGACAAAGCTGCCCATGGGCTGACCCTCTGGACTGTATGCTGCTCCTTGGCTCACTGAAGGATCAAGAAGAAAACCTGATTGTAGTAAAACATGGACATGAGAGAAAAAGAAGAGACACCAGACGATGAGCAAATATCCCAGCTACAGCCCAAGCATACTATATAATAGCGCATTATAATACATTATAATAAACATTTGGTACATTAGGTATTTTTAAATGCATGCTTTCAACAATTCTCAGTGATTCCTGGCTCAATGCACAAAAATGTTTATTATAGTTTATTTCAACAACTCCTTCAAGATTTGGGGGTCTTCAACTCGTTATCGGTACAGAACAACCAAGGTTTTCTCACCGTTAGATCAGTTTCATCAAAGCTTTCAAGATAATGATTAGTCTGCCTTGTGAATTTGTGCAGACTGCTGAATGGAATATTTATGATTCTATCAGATTTTGGGTTTTTTTTATCATTCAGACCATTTGATAACAGGATATTGCTAATCAATGTATAGCCAATCAACATCATGTATTCTTTTTTTCATTTAACAAGAATAGAATGCCTGTTCTTACTAGTACATACACCACAGGCCAGAGTCAGTCAAATCAATAAACAGGAAAACCCTCTGGGTATTAGCCTTGCATTTCCAGAACGAATTAATTACCAAGAATTACAGGAAGCATATTATGTAGCATATTATAAAGAGAGTTAAATGCTCTAAACATTTCGCTAAAGTCCTCTTGTGGCCAATTACCATCTCACACAGAATGTGTGCTAATGTACCTCTAACAAGCTAAATTGGGAACATCTAATTAGAGCCATCAGCTAACGTGTTTGGTCATATTGGCACATTTCCCATTGAGGACGCATGACGAGTAAGGGAGAGAGACTAAGCCCCGTGATGGCAGACTATGCATGAATGGCAAAAAGCTGACTATAACAGAGCAGAGAAACATAGAAGCAGAAAACCACGTAGACTTTACCTGCTCGATTCGACTGGTCGATCATGGGTTGTACTATTCTTCTTCTGGCATTAATGAACCTGGGAAAAGGAGGGGCAGACAGAAAAAGACACTTTAAATCACCTGGCATTAAAGGAGACAAATATTCTTTACAGACCACAATAAAGACAAAGTCATTTGCATGACTTTATGGCTGCATTAGCAGCTAGCTCCTCGAAAAGCAATCAAAACCCAGAAACAACAACAAAAGGCTGATTGTGTCCAGGCTTGGGAGCCCGACGTGGTATCCCTTTAATGTCCCTTATGATGTATTCCTGGAGCTTAATAAAGCTTTTGATTACTTTTGGTAACTATGACTACTCTACAGACATTCCCAAAGTGTTGCATGTAGTTGTGGTGAGGCCTCAGTGTATCACAGACCGCACCTTAACGCAGGTTCTGATTCTGTTTTGTTGTTCTCAAGGAAAACTTTATAACCCACCATACTCTAGGTGGGTTTCCACTTCGAAATTCGAAAAAAGTTAAAAAGTTTGTGTGGACCAAGATACAAATGATCCCTTTCAGCCTTTGACTAGCCCTCTCCATGGCTTCTTCTCTGACTGCATTGTAGGGGGCTCAGCTCCCCTCCCAGCTGTTTTTAAACGAGGACCAGGCACTGGCCCTCAGTGCATTCAGAAGGTATTGTTATGTCAGCAAACCCATCAATTAGGCTGTCTGAAGTTTTATCACCATCGCAGCGGCAAATAAGTGCAGTTTCACAAAGCCAAACCGGCCCTGCTCTAAGCTACCATTCGGCATAGTAAAGCCTGCAGGGTCACCAAGAGGTTAGTTCCAGCCAGGGAAACCCATTTCAGTCAAAGCCTTGCCATTCTATGCAGGAGGAATTGCTACTCCTCAAAACACTACAAGTAAGGTCTGCAGGTATCCACATGTGTTTAATATTAGAGGGAGGTTTCAAATCATTCCTGTGCAATCCTAAGTAGAGACGCAGTCCAATGCGGTGAAGGCAGTGGTACCCAGAGTGGTCATTAGATGCAAAGAGTACTGGAATCAATTTGGGCTTCTAATCTGCCGTGAACCCTTGATACATGCCCCTACCTTTCTGATTTTGCCAGTATGTTTGGTTTTTAAGTGATATACAAAAATTTGCAAAACAAGTGTTTTGCTTGTTTGTTTTTGGCTCCAAACTTAGTGAGAAAGTTTAGAAAAGGGTGAGAAGTTAAAAGCTAAAGGTAACTACATGCCTACATTAAAAGTATCTTTTCTATATGCAATACCTGAAGTTGAAAAGCTTTATAGTTATTCAAAATAGGGCACAGCTGTGAACTTTTAAAATCTTTACAAGCAGTATACTACAATATGAAACAACTCAGGTTGTTTTGCAGCCTGCTAAAGTCAGAGGTGGAGTTTCAATCTCTGACATGTAAATACTGTACAAAATGCCCCAATCTTGATTTTCAGCACAAATGTGGCCTGCTGAAATTCCACATCTAACTTGAAAGCTCTCAAAGACTCAAATCAGAACCATATTCTCCCTCCCACTCTCGACGCTTGAAAAACTAGATCATAAACGCATTCTTACAATGTTCTTCACAGGTGAAGAGAATGCAAATGCCATGCATGTTTGTGCAAACCACCAAGCCAGGATCTAAAATAATGAATTACACACTTGAATGACTGGGGTTAGATTTTAAATGATCATGCTTAATTAAATACACTACTATTAGATCATACTTGTACAGGATACAAATATACAGGATCCAAACATACAAGTTTACAAAGTTCTTCCTGAGCATTGTCCTCACTGGGCACATCTTTGCGCAAGACAGCCCAACAAAGCAAGTGTTGTCTTTCTTCAAACTGTTGCCACAGTAACACAGCAAGGGCTGACCAGGGCTTTCTCCTGCCTTAAAGTGCCTGTTATCAGTGTGAGTAAAGCCAATTGAGATTATCAGAGCTTGGACTTGATAACACTGTTTTCCCTCCTTCCATGAGCTGCTAATGGGGTGTGCTTAGAACAACACCCGTGCCAAGCCTCCAGAGAGGAAACTCAAGCGGGCACACTGCTGGGGCCTGCTGAAACATACTTGCATTCACACATATACAGGGGGTGCTTAACCGCAACTGCCACCTCCCCGTGTGAGTCCCAAACGTGTTACAACTCTGGACCTTCCAAACTCCTACTAACCATTTTATTATTTACATCTGGTCGAGTACTTATTATAGCATGGGTCTGCATAACATTATATACCCTTACACACACTTCAACTCCCCTGCTGAACGTTCCCCTGTGAGCACACTGACTTGTATTATCACCCCTCCTCCTCCCCCCGCTTGCCTACACCCAGCATGGGAACTCCATGCTGTCTTCAAACAAATAATTAAAGGCTAGGTGAAGGGGTCACTGAAAGGTCATTTCTCTGGATACTCAACAGAATGTGTACATTACTGAAGGAGATAAAACAGCCTGGCACTCTTGCAGTGTTTAACGTGTATGCCAGCAGCTTTTACAAATCAATTGATGGTTGGAGAAAAAAAGGAAAGTGACAAGACCTAAAGATTTCTATAAACATGGTGTTTTATAAAGACAACGGTCTTCCATACCGACACATTTCTCAAACTGGTGTGTTTTGGCAAAACCTCCCTGTAGCTTCTTTCCATGAAGGAAGCTTGTACATCTTTGCTTACTAGGTGTGACAGAATGCCACTTGGTCACTTGTGCAGAAGAAAAAAATGTTACTCATTTTGGGATTCAGAGTGCAGCAATGCAAATACTAAAAATGCAGACTTGAGCTGCATGGGTTTGTCCTGTGTTTAAAGGCAATGGCAGCTTGTGCAGTAAACTCTACTGAGAAATGCACTCTTCTCTGTGAGGAATAAACTTAGGAACTAGTTACTTCTCAGTTGGTCTTGAAGCAGCAATGGAAGCGTAGCTGAATCACCAGAGTTTGTGAATTGCTTCTGTCAGGGAGAAGGAAAAATGAGGGATCTGTTGAGTGGCCACATTAGGTGGCTCTGTTGTAAGAATTCCCTCGTTGAGCAAACCTCATGCCTTGTTTAGTGAAGATCGAGAGCCACCAATCACCGTGGGTATTGGGAGCTCTACCAATCAAGGCCATTCTTGATGAGTTTGCAGGGACTGAGCAAACCAGTAATTTCATTGCACCAAGGGGTCTGGCTTGGACCTTCTAGCTTCATGTACAAAGTACAAACTGATGTTTAAACTTGAGAATTAAGCCATCTTGGATTAACTAGACTTGAGCTGTGGATTGAATGTAAAGATCATCTGTGTTTGCTATGGGGTTAACCTCGGCCTCACTTAATATTTATGTTACTTAATAGAAAACTCAAGAATTAATTACAAAATAACAGTGACATTTTAAGCAAGGACAGTGCTGTAGGCAAAAATCTGCTTCAGGGTCAACTTTGACCTGGGAAGTGTACACAGATTAAACCTGGGAAGCGTGGGTTTAATAAAAGCAAACATTGCCCAATTATCACCCACTAACAGGGTCACGCGTGTGTCTGCAGTCCACCGGCGGCCCTAATCTGCCGACGGGTAAATACAGATTTTATATCAGAGCCGATTGCCCTTTGGAACAAAGTGAGTGTTTAGGCTGGTCCGGAGATTGCACCTATCTGTGGATTTATCATAAACCATCCGAGAGGATCTTTTCAAAGCCAGCCAAGAGCAGAGAAAGGAAACAGAATGGGTAACTCTTAGAAAGAGGGGAGGAGCGTCTAGGGGCTCCCTTCAGCCCCTGAGATCTCTTAACTTAAAACAGGAGTCGGCAGACACGACGCGGCGAGCATTACCTCAGCCTGTGGCTTGATTCAATACAGATGGGTGAGCGAGCCAAATGGGGTTATGTGAGCCTGTGTCTGTTTTTGGATTAGGTCTGTGGGAGCCTGCATTCAGGCCAACGTGGTGTTTACATAGTTCTCCTCAGATCCTCTTAGAAAAGGAAAAGTACCTCACCTTTTCTTACCTTGGCAAATCCCGACACTTTATTTCCTTCCTCGGCCCTCTCTTTTTGAATTCTCACTTTTTTCCCTGCAGGTTTTTGCCCCTTTTTTGTGTTGTTACATGCGAAGATAATTCGCAGAATTTCTCTCTGCATGTCTCTCAGAGCCAATTTCCTATGCGGGGTCTCGTCAGCAGGAGTCATTAAGATCCAAGTCGAAAACCAGACAAAGAATTATATATTTGTTTGCAAACTGACACGATTTAACGAGCGGCTAATTAAAATAAATCAATAGCACTGCGGCACTCTCTCTCTCTCTATCACTTTTGCTCTTTCTATGTAGCATCATGCTGCAGTCAGAGTCTGGCTCCGATTCCAGACATGCTGTGATTTCTGAGGTTTCATAGATTTCATATTGATGTTCATCAAACACATGGAATGCTCTGAACGGCTGGAACCTTTCCATTCAGCCTTGAGCTCTGAGGAAAAACAAAACCAATGCCTCTACACTGCTGCCTTCAGTGGCAATTTATACACCAAGGATAATGGATTCACACACAAATAAAAGAAAAAACCCATCCGAAGGCGAAGTTGTCACCCTTTGGTGGACGCTCCGAATGCACCCCTGCATGGCAGGAGTGGGCCCACCTGTTAACTGTCTGTCAAACACCTCGTGTGGTGGCACAGGCCAGGAAGCCTGGGTTGTCGTAACTTTGATCCTGTGTACAGCAGCTGCTGGTCCGTACAGCCTGACTTGCCAGTTCTTCTCACTCCACTCTGTCCTGCAGAAAACACCCCACTGAATCTGTAGGAGAGGTGGGGCAAGCGTCGTAGAAAAAATGGCCAGCTAGAAAATCTTTTCCCGTTTTTTCTCCGTACATCAACAAGCTCTGACAACTGCGCCGAGGTTTTTCTTGGCCCGGCAAAGCTCACAGGCATCTCCTTTGACACCCCCCCCTGCACTTCTCTAAGAGATATGGTAGTTATTGTTCAAATCAGTCTCTGAATGGAATGGACTGAGGCCAAGGCAGCCTCAGGCGTCAACACACCTGTGTGAACGAGGCATTCTTGTAGCAACCGAGCAAAGCTAACCTACACTAGCACTACCAGTTTTCAGCTCCTCAGAGAGAAGAATATTCCTCTTTTACACTCACTTTCTCTCACACAATCTCTCACAGACACAGCCTAAATCTCCCCCACCTCTTATTAATCCCCTTTCTTCTCTAGGCAGGGCACCTTTGCTCTGGAATGTTTTTACCAGTGCACTTATTTTTGATTATCTCTGCCAGAAAAGGGATTAGGAGTCCGTCCACATTCTCTCAGCCCCCTCCATCTGAGGTATCTAGGTCCACATAAGCCATTCCTTTTCTTTTCCTGGCAGTTGGTGTACTAGAGAGAGCAACAGCTGTAGTTTTCTGATTTGCTGTCTTTTTGAAGTAGCTATCGAAACATCCTGTGTATGCCAACATAACCGTGTGTCTGCTTGGTGCATATAGAGGTTGACAGAGGTGGGTAGTGCTTTGAGGTAGTTCCATTTCTCAAAGGTTTTTCAGCTGAGCTTTGGCATTTTTTTCTGCTCACGTGATTTCTTAAGGGACTTGCGTACTTAAGTGGACAAACTGGCACATGCCAAAATCAAACATACACACTGAGTTGCAGCTGGA